>CANYCX010588375.1:0-16259 GCA_948193385.1 Breynia disticha f. nivosa
TTTCATTCACCAAAGCATAATTCGCATCATTATAAGCATTAACATAGGCATTACACCTTTTCATTACAATCACAAACTCATCGCGAGAATCATCCAAAACCATAACCAATCATATACGAAAAATCAACCGCATTAGTAAGCTTTTTTTGTCTAGAATCTACACTTTTGCATTTGCCATTATCAAACCGTTTCCATTTTCACGTCATAATCCATCATATAAACAAGAAACATTCAATCGCATATTAAGTAAGTGGCAAACAAGCACTTACCTCGGCCTCCAAAATTTGATCTGTTGCCCGATTCTTGATTCGGGTTCCGAATATTGTTCCCTACACAATTCAAATCATATTTCTAATCGTTTAACACACAATTCACAACATCTCAACCTCCTAAACAGATTTCTACTCGAATTTCCCAAAATTCCCTAAAACTAAAATCTTTCAATCTCACAAAATCCTATGTTTTAAGGTTAAACAGTTATAGAATCATAATCTACAACAAAAACCCATTAAATCCATACCAAATACACTTATTTTACAACAAAATTTAGCTCGGATTGAAGGTTACCTTTCTTTCCCGTCACTTTGTGATCGAGAACGAAAATGGGCCTATTGGAGGTTGAAAACGTGTTTAGATTGATGTAAATATGTTGTTATAAGGTGGGTTTAATGTCTGGAACGATCAGAAATGATTGGAATAGAGTTTAGGAGTATTTTGGTACGTTTTGAGTGAAAACCGAAGGACAACGCGTGTTCTGTTTTTAAAACAGTCGTCGGGCACGCCCTGGGCACGGGCCGTGCCCCAGCCCAAGTTTTGCTGATGAGCACGACCCTGGGCACGACCGTGCCCCAGGTCGTGCTGCACTGTTGGGCAACATTTTTCGGGTCGTTTTGGCTGTTTCCGATTCCTTTCGTTTCCTAACACGCACATATTTATACATACATGCTTTCTAACTTAAATAACACTCATTAACACTGAATTAAACATCAATTAACATTCAACATACTATATATCACATGAAATCATATCTTACATTTTCCTTATTTTTAAGCAAAAAGTTTCTGGAACGTTACAGTTTATTTATTAAAGAGCTTGATAGGATCACTGGATAGGCTAATTATAATTCAAGGTGAGTTTAAAGTTCAGTTTTTTTTTGTTCTTTTTTTTTTTTAAGTTTGATGTTAGTGGGTAATTGGAGTTTGATTGGATAGTATGAAGTTGTAATAGTTATTTATGCTAGAAATTTTTGGATGACCTTAGTTTCGAGTTTGATGTTGAAATAGATGCATGATATTGACATTTACGTGGTTATGTATTTAAATTTCAGTTGATTTTGCTATTTTAGTGACAATCTGCAATTAGACTAGATGATATACTGTGGATAATAGCTTGCAGGTAAAATAAATGTTGTTCTTTGTATGTACCATTTGTGTTCTCTAAATAAAAAATTCCCACTCTTACTCTCCATGGTTGCTACTTTTGGTTGCATTTATTTTGCTGAAAGAGAATTTTATCTGTTTTCATTTTTAGTTATATTTTTCATCGGTAATGTTTAAACTGTTGTTTTTGTGTTATTGTTTTTGGCGGTTATAGGCTTTGGCAGGACTCACAACAAAAGGGTTCATTTGATTAAAGAATTTGATAGGATTACTGACAGGGGAGATGATTCAAGTTGAGATTAAATTCATTTGTAGTGAGAGATTGGTTAATGAAATTGTTTTATGAATGTTGTTTTGTGAATTGGAACCAAATTTGTTTACATTGGAAGAGTTTATTAGTAAAAAGTAAGTGACGTTGATGGAGACTTGTGATGACTGTATTCTTAAAAGAGTTTCACAACATCTTAGCAGCATTTCTTAGCCATAATCTTTATATATAGAAAGGGCAATTAATCTGTATTGCAGCAAAATAACAAGTTGGATGCAAACAAAAATTAAACACACACTTCATAAGCTAAATTGTTTAATTATTTTTTAAGAAACACATCCTTTAGCAAGAAAATTAAATTGCACTAAGCATGTCTTATGTATACTAACTAAAGCAAAAGGCTACTAAAACTCTAAATTGCTTACTGATTCAGTTCCATAGGAAGAAGAGGTAATAAAGATCAAGTAACTCAATATCAAATTGATTAACTTCCAAAGTTATTTTAATTATATATATATATATATATATATTGATTAACTTCAATTGCAACATTCATAATATAACTTTTTAAATCTCAATCAAATGTCTTCATTTCTTTTAATTATTTTCAATCATAAATTTTATATGTTTTATTCTATTAAATATACTTTTTAAATTAATATACATTGTTCTTTCAGTTATTATAATACAATTTTGATTCCTCTAAAGTATATTCCAAAAATGTATGGATAAATTTTTTAACTTAAAAATATTCGCGCAAGCGCGGATTGCCGACTAGTTAAATATAAACCTCATAAAACACACTTTTTACACCGTTTTTGTTTTGAATTTAACATATATTATTAAAATATTGATTTGTATAGTATAATAATATATGTTATTTTTTAAAATTATTATGTGTTTAAAAAAACAATATGAGTATTTTTATTTTAATTTAATTTTACAAAATTAATAAAATATTAACGTAATCAAATTAGTTTTATAAATAGAGTAATTTAGCTCAATAAAATTAGTTAATTTAGCTCTAATAATTGGTATAAACTAAAATTAATAAAAATATTTTTTTTATTGTTTTAATAAATTTTTTAAATATATTATTTTAAAAAAATATTTAAAAATAATAAATAATTAACAAAATAGTTTTGTCAAAATATAGTAAAATTTATTTAAAAAACATAATAAAAAGCTTAATAGCAAAACAATAAAAATAAATTAAAAAGTAAAATTCTGAAGTGTAAAAATAAGATTTATATTTTTCAAAAAAAAAAATTAAAGCATGAAAAAAATTTAATTAATACAAGTACAAATAAAACAAGGTGATTTTATTTTAAAAGGTAAAACTAAAGAAATTAAACAAAACCCACTTCCCCATCCTTTCAGAAATCGATCTGCTACACAAAAGAGACTCCAATCTTTGTCCTCGGCGACACACCGTTCTCTTCATAGCCAACAACCTTGCGATACCCCACCTTTCAGTTCCCTTGCAAATCTCCTAAAAGCGGTGCCACCCGACGTTGTTTCCGACTGCTATAACAACTTCAACGCTCAACGAGTCTTTAATTTTGGCAGCTCACAAGTTTGAATCTTAGTATTTTTTAGGAAAAAATCAGGGATGCCCACTTGAGAACACTCAAAACTCATTTCGGAATCATCAAGGGAAAGCTTAAAGATCGTGCCTTTTTATGTGTCAAGGATATGGGAGATGCAAAACCCTGAAAGGTACTAGAGTTTTTGTCTGAATTTCATTTTAAGTGGAATTCAGCTGTTATAGGCAATATTCTGTTGTATTTGTTAATTAATAATAGGAAAAAAAAACCTTACTGTGAATTAGCTAGAGAGTGGTATTTGTTAGACCAGAAATCTCAACTTGTTGAGAATTAGCTTAAGTTTATATAGTGATTTCAGAGGTACCTTGTTTATGCTTTTGATGCTTGGTTCATGTTGGTTTGGGAAAAGTTGTTGCAATCTTGGTTTTGTATTTCGATGGGCCAATGGAGATAAAATGATCTTCTTGTTTTTTTTTGAAAAAAAAAATGATCTTCTTCTTTGTTGTTTACAATTGTAATTTTGCAAGTAATGGACATATTTTGAGGTTCAATTGTTGAGCTTTACACGTTCTCATGTTTTGCTTGTTGCAAGTTAGCTTAGTACTTGTGACTAATAATATGGCCCTCTATTTTTGTGGATTAATGGCTTTTCTTGAAAGATTGTGCTGATAGTTGTTAATTTGAAGCATTTTGCTTGGTCAATAAAGAGTTATTTGTCATTCCATTGGATGCTATGTTGTGTCAACTGTCAAGTTAGTCTTAGGACAAGTCCTTTGATGTTCTTATGTTTTTCTCCCTATTCTAAACAAATGCGTCTCATTTGGGATCGTAGATTTGTTGGTTTAGAAAATAATTGTTGAACTACACTTGTGTTGATACTGTTCTGTTGAAATCGTCTTATTGCTCCAGGGTTTATGAGAGGGAGTCGCTATTACAATTTTGTTCTACCCCCCTGTTGAAATCATCTTATTGCTCCAGGGTTTATGAGAGGGAGTCGCTATTACAATTTTGTTCTACCCCCCTGTGATGGGGTTTGGAGCTGTCTTCTGGGATATTGGTTATAGAGTGTAGGTCCTATATGAACAGAATTTGCGCACAGTGAAGTTAAACATCTGTGTATAGCAATGGACTCTAGTATTGTTGTTGGAAATTCAATGTTAGAACCTCGTGATTCTATGGAATTTGAATCACACGAGGATGCTTATTCATTTTATAAAGAATATGCCAAGTCGGTTGGATTTGGTACAGCCAAATTGAGTAGTAGACGTTCTAGGTCATCAAAGGAATTCATTGATGCCAAGTTCTCTTGCATAAGGTATGGGAATAAGCAGGCATCTGATGACGCAATAAATCCACGACCATCTCCAAAAATTGGTTGTAAAGCTAGCATGCATGTGAAGAGGAGGCCCAATGGAAAATGGTACATTTATAGTTTTGTGAAGGATCATAATCATGAACTACTACCATCACAGGTGCATTTCTTTAGAAGTCACAGAGATCCTGATCCCTCAAAGAATGATGCTCGAGTTCGCAGACGGAAGAATTTGACTTCAGTGTCAAAATTATTCGGTGCATATCATAATACTGACTGTTTGGATGTTTACATGAGAAATCAACATGATAAGGGTCGAAACTTGGTTCTTGAATCAGGAGATGCACAGATTCTTCTTGAACTCTTCATGCATATGCAGCAGGAGAACCCAAAGTTTTTTTATGCAATTGATTTCAACGAAGAACATCGACTGAGAAATCTGTTCTGGGTTGATACAAAAGGTGTTGAGGACTACAATTATTTTGGTGACGTAGTTTGTTTAGACATGTCATATTTCACAAACAAGTATAAAATACCGTTAGTTCTTTTTGTTGGAGTTAACAATCATGCACAGCCCACACTCTTTGGCTGTGCATTGGTTGCTGATGATACCGTCTATACCTTTGTTTGGTTATTACAGACCTGGCTTATGGCAATGGGGGAACGAGCTCCGTTGGTCATACTCACTGATCAAAATAATGCCATAAAAGCAGCTGTTTCAGCAGTCTTGCCACATACTCGGCATTGCTTTTGCTTGTGGAATATCTTGGAGAAGATCCCTAGTCAGCTTGAGTATTTGAGCCCATGGCATGATGGTTTTATGGAAGAATTAAATAAATGTATATTCAACTCATGGACACAAGAGAAGTTTGAGAAGAGATGGTGGAAATTGCTTGAAAAATTTCATCTTAGGGAAGTTGGATGGATTCAAATTTTATATGAAGACCGCAAGCATTGGGTGCCTACTTTTGTGAGGGATGTTTCTTTTGCTGGTTTGTGTACAGCATCAAGATCTGAAAGTTTGTGTTCTTCATTTGACAAATACATTTGTGCAGAAACAACACTGAGAGAGTTCGTAGCACAGTACAAAACAATTGTTGAAGATAGGTATGAAGAGGAAGCCAAAGCAAATTTTGATGCATGGCATGAAACCCCAGAGTTGAAGTCCCCATCGCCATTTGAGAAACAAGTGTCTCTTGTTTACACGCATGAAATTTTCAAGAAATTCCAGCACGAAGTTTTAGGAGTAGCCGCTTGTCATCTTAAAATTGAAATTGAGAACGAGACAACCACAACGTATTCAGTGAAAGACTTTGACGACGGCCAGAATTATATGGTGGAATGGAGTGAATCAAAATCAGATATCTTATGTTCCTGCCGGTCATTTGAGTACAAAGGCTATTTATGTAGACATGCTATTGTTGTTCTTCAAATGTCAGGTGTATTCACCATCCCTCCTAAATACGTATTGCAGCGGTGGACAAATGCTGCCAGGAGCAGGCATGCCATTGGTGAAAAATTGGATGAAGTGCAGGCAAGAATTCGTCGTTACAATGATTTATGTAGACGAGCCATCATATTGGGTGAAGAGGGCTCTCTTTCCCAAGAAAGTTTTAACATTGCCTCATGCGCCTTGAAAGAAGCATTGAAGCAATGTGCAAATGAGAATAACTCTGTTGAGAATAATATTAATCCCAATGTGTTAATACCAAGTGAGGAAGAGAGCCCTTGCAGCACAATGCTTAATAACAGTTTATCGGATGCTCAGGTCACCGTCGCCAAAATTGCTCCGAGGGCTGAATCCGCCGAAAAGGAGAAGGATAGCGAGAGAAACGCAATTCGAAAAAGGAAGGTCTGTGAATTTGATTTAAGAATTTAGCTGTTCATTTTGCTTCTGTGATTTTTTGTTCTATTGAATGTATTAATTTGAATTTGTTCAATTCTTTCAGCAGGTTTCTCAGTCAGGGCTGGCAACCACTGCTCCTGCACATGAAAACTTGCATCCCATTGTAAGCACTGCTTCGTCTCGATGCTAGTCCTTTCTTTGTTCTACTGCATTTAATACATCTTTAACAATTAAAACCCTGTTTTCTTGAACGACGACAAATTATTAATCCGTTTTTTGAAACTTGTGTTTGTTAATCAGTTCATCTTCCACACAAGTCCAGAATTTGCATTATTTTTTACTACCTTCTGTTTTATGGCAGTTCATGTCAGACATGGGATCAACACAATCACATAACGTGGTACCTGCACAATTACAAACCATGGTTCCAGCAGTATATCATAGTATAACCTCAACTCAGTTTCACGTTGCTCCAACAAATATGCACGAAGCTCGTCTTCCTCATTAACGCGTACCTGTTTGTATGTAAACTTCATGTATAAATTAACAGCTATAGCTATAGTTAACTTACGTAGGAAGATACATTACCATCTCATGTACGTAGCAGTAGCATCGGCATCTGTTGTGCTGTTTCCGGCGAAATTTCAGTTTCTGCCTTCCGGCCTTACGAAATCCCGGTAAGGTTAAATCCTCATTGATGTGGTGTTCTTGTTTTCCTCCACATTGTTTACATACAGAAACAAGCATCCAAATTTTTCTGTTTCATCTTCATCTCAACTGAAGCTTCCTTGTATGGAATTTTTGAGACAATACTATGAATAAATTATTATTACAGTAATAATAAATCTGAATTTTAATTTATTTAATAAATATTAATTTTTATTTAACGTAATTTATAAAAATAAAAAGTCGTCGAAAAAGAGGGTACTCATATTAAAAATCGGTCGGGTTGTTAAAACTGAAACGCGGTTGATAAAACAAAAGTCTCACAAAACTTTTCCGACAATGGTAACGATAAAAAAAGGGTCAATTCTGTGACATCAAAAAGCTCTATAAATACAAAGAACCTTCCCATCTTCAATTTGATTTCCTTCTTTTTCCTTTTATTTTGATTCCTCTCTCTCTACAGAATAACAAACACCCGCAAAATAAAAGGTTTTTTTTCTTCCTCAATTCTCAGATCCGATTTTATTGTCTCAATTCACGTTCTTATTCAATGCTATGTCGTTTTGATTTGTCTTTACGGATATATGAATGTGTTGATTGATTGAATTTTACAATTTCATGCAGGTTTATTGTTATTGCTGTGAAAATTAAGGATGTTAGAACAATTATTGATTTTTACTAGGGGAGGGTTGATTCTATGGACGTGTAAAGAATTAGGAAATGCATTGAGAGGTTCACCGCTAGATACTTTGATTAGATCATGTTTGTTGGAGGAACGATCCGGTGCGGCGTCGTTTAACTATGAGTCTTATACTCTTAAATGGACGTTTCATAATGAGCTTGGACTCGTTTTCGTCGCGGTTTATCAAAAGATTCTGCATTTGTTGTATGTGGATGATTTGTTGAGTATGGTTAAGAGGGAATTTTCTGAGATTTATGATCCAAAAAGAATGGAGTATAGCGATTTTGATGAGACTTTTCGGCAGCTTAGGATTGAGGCTGAGGCGCGAGTTGAGGAGTTGAGGAGGGGGAAGCAGGTGGGGAAGGTTGTGAGTGATGCTAAGAAACAGGGGAATGCGAAGAGGGTTGGTGGGTTTGATGCTGGGAATAAGAAAAAAGGCGGCGAGGATGGGAATGGGGATGGGGAGAATGGGAAAGGAAGAAAAATTGAGAATGGGTTTGCGAATTGGGATCGTGTAGATAGTAAAGGTTTGAATGGGAATGTACTTGTAGCTAATGGGAAAGAGAATGCAAGTTCCAATATTGGAGCTTTTGATGTAAGTAAGCTTCAGAAGATTAGGAGTAAAGGTGGAAAGAAAAATGATTCTGCTGTTGTTAATAAGGGTTCTAAAGCTGTGGACCCAAAAAAAAAGGTAGTGAAAAAGAATAGAGTTTGGGATGATTCCCCTAAGGAGTCGAAATTGGATTTTACTGATCCTGTGGAGGAGAATGGGAATGAGAATATAGACGTCGTGGCAGCTGATCATGGCGAAAGCATGATGGATAAAGAAGAGGTTGTTAGCAGTGATAGCGATTCTGAAGAAGATGAGGATGTGGGGAAAGACAATAAGTCGGAGACCAAGAAGAAAGGATGGTTCTCATCAATGTTCCAAAGGTAATTGATTGCATCTGAATCACACATTATCTGCCATTGCATGATGAAATAATCGATAGTTATTTATATGCGACAGGAAGATTAATGTTTGGGTTTGGGATGCATGTTTGGATTTTTGTCATATTGATAGATCATTAATACAGTGCATAACTACACATATTTCTGTCTATTTCTCTTCTTTTTTTTTTTTTTGACAAGACTGTCTATTTCTCCTCATTGCATGGATTTGCTAATTTGCTATATGCAATTTTTTTGTGTGAAATGTGTAGTTTTGATTCTCCCAATTGGGATATAATGAACTAATGCATCTTATTTTACATTGAGCTACTTATATGAATTCGCTAATTTTTATGTGTTGATCAACACGTAAAACAATTGATATGTCTTCTGTTTGGTATTTTTTTGGCAATCGAGGCATTTAACTAGGAAACTCGTACTCTTTTAAGAATCAGGATTATCTGACTTGTCTTCTTATTTCCTTGCCTCAGTATTGCTGGTAAGGCAAATTTGGAAAAGGAAGACCTGAAACCAGCTTTGAAAGCTCTCAAGGATAGACTTATGACCAAGAATGTGGTATGTCATATTGTTCCCTGCATTGTTTGAATTTCGGATTTATATGGTTTCTATATTTTGCTGCTTAATCCGAAATTACAAGTTTATGAATGAAGTTACAAGTTTATGAAATTCTTTCTCTGTTTTAATGACAGGCTGAGGAAATTGCTGAGAAGCTCTGTGAATCAGTTGCAGCTAGCCTAGAGGGTAAAAAGCAGGCATCATTCACAAGGATATCTTCCACAGTGCAGGTACTGTGTTAGTTTCATTTTTCCAATTTTCATTTTGTTTCCTTTCTGTTTCCACTCTCCATTCTGATTTAATTATGATCTACTGCTGTAGGCTGCCATGGAAGAAGCTCTTGTTCGTATTTTAACACCTAAGCGCTCTATTGACATACTGAGGGATGTGCATGCTGCCAAGGAGCAAAAGAAACCATATGTTGTCGTCTTTGTGGGTGTCAATGGGGTTGGAAAGTCTACCAATCTAGCTAAGGTTAGCTCAATTAACCACTATGATTTGTTTGCCTTTCATTGAAGAAGGCTACTTTTTGGGGGGACTTGTTAGCTGATCAGGTTAGTTTTACTTGTGATCTTGCAGGTGGCTTACTGGCTTCTGCAGCATAATGTGAGTGTTATGATGGCTGCATGTGATACGTTTCGGTCTGGAGCTGTTGAGCAGCTGAGGACTCATGCACGTAGGCTTCAGGTACTGGAGTTATTTAGTGTAATATTTGTAATCGCTAATCCTAGTGCAGAAGATCTTAATGAATGTAATCGGATATTGAGTTGCTGCTTTTCTTGTTAGATTCCTATATTTGAAAAGGGTTATGAAAAAGATCCAGCAATTGTGGCAAAGGAGGCTATTCAGGAGGCTACTCGCAATGGCTCGGATGTGGTACTCGTTGATACTGCTGGAAGAATGCAGGTATGGAGAAAGCTAATTTTTCTTCTTGTACAATTCAAATGCAGTATAGCATAGCAGTTATGTTCAACCAATAGCTTAAAACAACTATATTTTTTCTTATACATTACCACCAGTTATGAAGAGAAACGAAAATGCGTTGTTTATGGAAATAAAATATTATTGAAAGGACAATTAGTAGTTTTCACTAAAAGGCAACAGTAGCACAGTAATATTTGCTTTCTCCACATTTAGTTAAATATAATTATGTTTTCTTTCAGGATAATGAACCATTGATGAGAGCTCTTTCAAAGCTTATCTACCTTAACAACCCAGACTTGGTCTTGTTTGTTGGGGAGGCATTGGTTGGAAATGATGCTGTTGATCAATTATCAAAGTTTAACCAGGTTTGTTTTCCATTTTCATACTTTTTAAGTTCAATCGATATTGGATTCCTTTCTTCTTACTTTATTTAGTTTACCAATCAACATTCATGCTCTTTTGCAGAAATTAGCTGATCTGTCTGCTTCTCCGAACCCCAGATTAATTGATGGGATCTTGCTTACCAAGTTTGACACTATTGACGACAAGGTATAAAATCATATGCTTCAGTTTCTCCCGTCGCAAGCATTCTACAGCCTTTAACATTTCTCATATTAATGATGTAGGTTGGAGCTGCACTATCAATGGTTTACATCTCAGGAGCTCCAGTGATGTTCGTGGGATGTGGACAGTCGTACACAGATCTTAAAAAGCTGAATGTGAAATCCATTGTGAAGACACTCCTTAAGTGAGTGTAAGTCAACAAGGTATTGGTTGTTGAAATATTTTATGTGAGAGTGAGATGTGGATACTGCTGTCTTTCCTTGCATTGCTTGCTTTCCTTGTGGACAAAGTGAATTGCTGCCTGTATTTCTATGTTCGTCATTTTCATGTTCTTATCCACCGTGTTAGTGGAGGATGATGAGTCCCTTTTACTAACACAGCTTGTTATTTATTAATGCTTTTGGTTTGATTTCTAATTCTAGTTAATCCTTTCATGTCCATTCCACCATCAGCAGTGTCATTGAGTGGGGTAGCTCCTTTATGGAGTTTTTTAATATGAGAATTGGATAACTCTTTTTGTTTTATTAAATTTTATAAATTATGTAAAATCAAAATTATTTTTTTTCAAAATAAATTAAAAATTCAAATTTGTTTTTTACTACATGTAACACATATTTTAGCTTACTGATACAGTTAAGCATTTCTCTAGCAATTCCTATAGAGGAATGCTTACGTATTGTTTGGTATTGTTGGAAGAACTCCGGTGAGGTGGTAAAATAGAGTTTTGTTAACAGAATGTTTGGTTAACTAAAAAAGTTGTGGTAAATTACTACAATTTTATAACAAACCGGAGTTTTAAAAAAGCTAGAAAATGCTTTTTTTTTTAAACGGAGTTTGTCCACCGTAGTTTTTTATTTGATTTTATAAAAATATCCTCATAATCTCTTAAGTAATATTTAATTATCAAATATATTAAAACATCATATAAACACATTTAAGTCATATTTTTAACATATTAATCACTAAAGATAAATTTTTTACAATCTTACTCATCGATTTATATCATTTTTATGTTATTTATTATTTTTTGTCATGTGTTTTGAGACAATAACATTTTGATCATTTGGCATATCAATTATAACTTTTAGGATAAAATTTTCTTAAAATTTAAAATGCATAACCAAACATAATAATTGTGTTCATAAAATTTATCATTACACGTTTCATCACTACATTGCCAAACATAGCCTTGGCCTGCTGTAAGTCTCTGCATTCTCCACATGAATATTACCTTATAACACTCGAACCCTTCTCGACGCATTTGAAGAACAAAGTTCATTCCATTTCAAACTTTCTAGCTTTCCATTGCTCAACAATGAGGAAGATGAAGATTCAAACATCAAACCACACTTTTCATCTCCAAAACAATTTGAAGTAAATCCAATTGCTATGTAATTATTCTAGCAAATCCCTTTCACAAAACTCGTAGAATTGGAACACAACTTAGTGCCATGAAATTGCACAAAGAAGTTTCCTTGCATCCATAACCTCATCGTCCTTGAGACGACACTTCAATAACAAGTAATATCTAGCTATTCATTTCTTCTATTTTCAAGACTTGAAGAAACCTCAATATAAAATGGTTGATAACTTCATCTTGGTATCACTTTGTCTCAAAATCAAATACCATAATCTTGACTTGACCTCCTCAAAAACTATATGAGTTGCCACATTATTGACCATTTACTACAATCTCCTCTAAGTTTCCTGAGGTTGCTTTGCATTCAAGCTTTGGACAATAGTGAGTCCTTTATTGATAGGTGGTTCAAAAATGCACACAAATCATAAAATATAAATCTATAACCGCAACACCACCTCATGCAAGCAACAACGTCAAGCTTAAATAAAAGCAGTCGTGCTTCAATTCCATATAAATTGAGCCCAACACTTAAAATGTATTCATCAAAATGATACAGACGAAATTCCAGATACTAGAAGTACTATTTATCTCTTTCATCTCGTCTGCTTGCACAAATTTGATCAAGATGATTAAATTTACTATTTGAATCTAATTCGCTATTTTCCTTTACCATTTCTTCATTTAACTTAACAACGATATCCATATTCCTATTTCGAGAAAACCCATAAAGCAAAGAAATAACAACATGACAAGATTACCCAACTTACGAAATAGCAATCCCATCAGTATCCTCAGAGTAACCCGATTTGGAGGTCTGGTTCGGGTTTCAAGGATTTATCTCTGATTGTCTGGAAGGGAAGAGAATATGAGTTGAATGTTACGACGACATTGAGGCTCAGATGAGGATGAAAGAAATGGGATGGGATGGGAAAGATGGGTCCAAACGGCGCACTATATATATTGAAGTACGTGACCTATTATTAGGTAAAAAAATCTAGAGTTTCCTTTTATTTCCTAGCAATTATACTTCTTCCATATATATAGAGATGCCAAAATGTGTTCGTATCTCTATTGATACGATTACACATGAAAAACACGATATACTTATTTAACGGGTCAAATTTTCACATGTTTATTTTTAACACGATTAAATTTTATATATGTTATATTTTGACACATTAATGATTTATTATACGTTTAAATACGACACTATACGATATGACACAAATAATAATTAGCTGAAAAATCATAAAACATAAAAAAATAAATTTTTTTCTATATTTAATTCTTTAAAACATTGGAAAAAATAGCAAGCTTCCTAATTTAGTGCATCTCATAAGTTATGCCAAAACTAAAAACCAATGACCAAAAAAGTAAAAACTAATAGCGAAAAGGTCGTGAAAGCAGTGGTATTTGGTAGAAACCAAGTGCGTGAATGCAGTGGATTTGGCATTGGCAGCAGTGGGGTTGTGTGACGCTCAAATTTATATTCCATTTTTTACTTTAATTTTATCAAAATTTACAAATTTTAGTAAAATTTTTTTGCGAATTAAAACTATTTTTCTCAAACTTGGAAATAAATTCAAGCGTCAATTGTAACAACATGATGCCCATACATAAACAAATATATCATTCAAATTGAAATCAATAGTTTCGAATGCAAGGCTGAAGATGATTCCCAACAAAGTTTACAAGGTTTCTACTTAATAACAAAATGACTATTATAAATTTTGAACAAAAACAAAATTGTAAACTAAGCAGATATTCCGACCTTGACATATAAAGTCCCCAAAATCTAAAAAACGTAGATGCAAGGAATCTATGAACAACTCCTCAATCTGCACAATTAAACAATCATACGGAAAAATAGTATTAAAACTCTGTAAGTGCATACTCCCCCATATGACTTCCTAACCATAAAAAGCCTACTGCATTCGTAATTTCATACGCACAACTAATATTCATTTTTCTATCTTCTTTACTAATAGTTAGTTAAGTAGGTTACCCTTTTCCTAAGTCATTACTGATGTTTTTTCTATCTAATTTCCCCTATGCAAACTTCTTTTAATCTATCATACTAAGTTGCAAACATGTCCAATAGTTAGATAAGTATTTTATGTTCTTCCTAAATCATTTCTAGTGTTTCATTGTATTCATTCTCTTTTGAATCTCACTTTAATCCATTGTGTCAAAATGCAATCATATCTGTCAAGTTTTGGACCCAAAATATTGGGAAAAACATATACATTTGGCTAGGCACGGTTTGGTGCACAGTCTTCTCAAACTGTGCACAAAACTGTGCACTTCCTGGGTTGCAAACCGTTTGGTGTACGGTTTAGGTAAATTGTACACTAAACCATTTGCCTTCTGGTTTGCCATTATAGAAAAAATGATGCAAATAGTTTGGTGCACAGTTTGTGCAACTCGTCCACCAGCCCGTGTGCCTCCCAATTTTTGTCTTGGATGCTCAATTTCATCCAAAATACATGCACGAGTTAGAAAACGATTTGTCTTGTCCGTTTTGTAACAAGCGCGCACCCAGTATTCACATGAAAACATCAAATTTCAATCCACATACATTTCATTTCGATTGCATACAAATTACACATGATTCCAACATCATTAAACAAGTTTCCAAATCATTTAGCATTGTAGTAAAACATCACACATCAATAGAGCAAATCATACAAATGTTATGCATCCATACCAAGGTTTACATGTCCAAACCATTTCATATATTATGATTCATAATCATTCTTTTCATGTCATTCTCACGATCTTTCTTTCTCACATTTTTTTTCTCATGGCAATTCAATCATTTCCAAATCATCAACACATCAAGGAAATAAATCATATATAATGTTATGCATTCATTCAAGTCACACATTCTCAAATTTTTCTCTTAGCTTGATGATACACAAATCATCCCTTTTTCCAAACATCCATTATTCGACTCATCCACACAACTCAATTTGCACTCACATTATCACAACATACATGAATGCTTATGAATTATTTGAAATGTGTGCCCCCCTTGCCGTGGAAGAAGCAGAAGCACCGCTCCTCCTTATTATCTGAGCAAGGGAAGCGGTGCTCCGGTGAGTGGTGGTCCGATGATGTTTTAAGTGAAGAGAAGGCGAGTTTCTTCTGGATGTTAGGAGAGGAAGAAAAACTACTCGGCACTGAAAGAAACGCTTAATATGGAAGTTTTTTAAGCCTTTGAATGGGTGAAGAGAGGTGGCGCACCGGAGAAGAAGACAGAAAGTTGCAGTGGAGATTGGAGAAGAAGAGAAAAGCGACGACGTATTGAAAATAAAATCAACTTTGTGCCTGAGTTATTTCTCAAACTTGGCTTTTGATTGGTCTAAAAAGAGGACTAAACCTATAATTTTTCAAAGGGGTACAAATCAAAATGTCATTACTTTTGCATGTTTTCTTCAATTGATTAATTGAAGAGTAGTTTAATTGAGCTCCATCATTCTATTTGTTTAATTAAAATATAATATATAATTAAATCAGTATAGATATGTTGCATGGTCAAGTGAGGTATATAAATTTACTAATTATTTCAGGTAATATTTCATAAAATGAATAAGAATTAATTTAAAGTAAATATATTATTCTTTTAATTTAGATTAAAAATTAATTCATAGTTATTATTTATTTATGGTAATAATTAATAATAAATATAAATTTTTACTCTGATTTATTTTTTAAAATATTTTGTTCAATATGTATGCATAGAATTTTGTTTAATTTTATCATTGAATGAAAGATGTGATTTGATTGCTTACATTGTAAATGCTAATCTTATTATGACGACTGACGTGTTTAATGTGAAACTCATTTTTAAATACTTGTTTTCCTGATAATCAATAATCTTTAAACAATAATAAGAAATCATAATGAAATCAGAGTAAAATACGAGAAAATAAGAGGAGAGAGAAAAATAAAACATCGTTTTATAACATTCTCGGGCCCAAAACAGTCGTAATATAAAAATTTTACAGCGGAAACAATAAAAGAAGTTTGAAACGTTTTCAAACTCAAAGTAGTATCATATACAAGATATGTACAATATGTACAAAGTCAAAACTGGAAGCACGCAAAAACAGAACTATAGAGCTCGACCTCTGACGACTGCAAGCTCTGACAGAAGATCTGATCACCGCAGCTCTGGTCCAGTAGCAGCTATCTGCGTCCTG
>CANYCX010588384.1:0-10601 GCA_948193385.1 Breynia disticha f. nivosa
CATTTTTCATCATTTTTCATAATTAATTACAAATAAAATACAGTGTAATTACAATTAATTATCCATAATATAAGTCAACATTTACGCACAAGTAATTCCATATTTTACGATACAATTAATACTAAAATATTATTCGTACAGAGAAAATAATTCTAGCACAAATAAATCAATTTAGCATATAATTAAGACACAAATAATTCTTAACATATTTATCAATTAAACACAATATCAATTTAGCACATTATCAAAAAATATAAATGTATATCACATTTTATCCAACAGTATGTACTTTGTAGATGATCATGTTCTACGAGTCATAGATATTCGAGATATCTAACAAAGTGCATAGGAATAATTTAGAGCATTATACTTGGAGAGCAATCACTATTTGTAATGTCAAATATTATCCTTAGACTGAAAATCACTATTTCTCTTGTGGTGATTTTTAGTGTACTTTGACATACGCCTAACATGACCGTAAAAGGTTGACAAGTATGAGTATGATTGGGTATGCTACGAATCATAAGTGAGAGCAGAAGTGAAGTGAAGAGATTGACCCTCTCCATGAGAGATGATATCACTGGCCGTTTGATATACAAGATTGGGAAGAGTGTGGGCGCACCCGAATTAAATGATTAAGTCATTTATTCGAAATTATCCATTTTTTTATAGAGATCAAGAAAAGTGATTGAGCACTAAATAAGGGTGTTAGTGACATGCCTTATGCTAATCTAGATATCGACGTCAAGGGATTTATTTAATTATAGTAGGGTTGTTGACACCGCTCGTCTGCTATTTAATTCAGGGTAATCATAGTGTCTTACTAGAGTCTGCCTATGATTTATGAGTTATTAAACTCATTGCCTTTATTAAATAATCCTACAGATCGCACATGGATGGCGAAAACCTAAAAGGGTAATTTCAGTATTTCACCTTAGGTCAAAATCCAGCTATTGGGTCGAATTGGGCATTTGGGCCAATTTTCGTAATTACGCCCGAGATGGATGAGAAATAATATTTCTTACATGAATTTAAGACAAAGATTATTTATTAAATATGATGTCTTAAGTGAAAATGTGTAAGAAATAAAAGGAGAGAAAATTTAGAAAGTATGTCTTAAATTAAGACATGATTAATGTAGGATAATTAAAAGAACAAAATCTCTTAATTATCTACATTATATACTCGGCAATGAGGGATTTTTTAAAAGAGAATTTTAAATTTCAAAAGCCTTCTCAAAGTCCTAAAAGGTTAGGATTGATAAGTGAAATTTAAAATAAAAGGATTTTAAATTTCAAAAGCCTTATCAAAGTCCAAAACTCTTGTCTATAAAAGGATGATAAACCTAGTCATTTTTACACAACATAGCCATCTCTCATGCACTCCCCATTGCTGTAGCTTCCACCTAAATTCTAAGAGAGATTTAGGATTTTTCTTCGACAAGAGAAGTCAGATTTAGGGCTGATCTCTAGTGGTGATCATCGTGTGCCTCAACCCTCACAAGAAATCTCATCAGAATTGACCAAGAAGAGGTGGTACGTTATTCTCTTTCGTGTTAGCACACTTATTCGCTAATCTGTGTGTTATTGATGTAGAGGAACCACGACTGGGGTTCTTTATTGGTGTCATAAAGGTCACTTTACTGTATTCTAAAGTGGTAGTTACTGTTCTTGTTCAAAAGGGCTTATGGCTTTGAAGGAGGAATAGAAAGGTACAATTTTTCTTTGTAAGATTCGATCTTTATGTTAACTAGTTTTAAGCTGAATGTATGTGGCATGTTTTAAGTCGATTTTATGTCGATCTTTGGCTGTTTGCACGTGTTTTTGATGTTTTATTTCGCTGCCATTGAGTCTGATACACGTAGAAAACCCAACAGAGTTCTGGATCAAACAGGCAATGTGATAGCTTACACTTCGAGACAGTTAAGGCCTCATGTGGGTAATTATCTGCTGCATGATTTGCAATTGGAAGCCATCATACATTCTCTTAGAGTATGGCAGCACAACTTATACGGGGAAACCTTCAAAATCTTCATGGATAATAAGAGCCTTAAATAAGTGACCACCTAAAAAGAGCTAAACTTGAGGCAAAGGAATTGGATGGAATTAATTAAAGAGTATGATTGCAGCATTGAGTACCATTCAAAAAAGTTAACGTGGTTGTGGATCCACTAAGTCAGAAGACGCAAGAACAACCAGACTCTATTACTTTCAAAGTAGAATCCTTGTTTGCCTTAAGGGAACTACAAGTACAGCTAGACGAGATAAAGTTTGAAATACTAGCCCATGTCTAAATAAGACTAGATATTAGAGAAAAGATTTCTGAAAGGCAAAAGGAAGACCCTAGGTTGATGAGAATAAAAAAGAAGGTAGAAAAAAGGAAGATGGAAACTCCTGACTGAGTGGATGAGACTGACACACTTTACTATGGATAGTAGTTGTGTGTACCTGATATACAAGAGCTAAAGGAAGAGATGTTGACAGAGGCACATTCCTCTGCTTACGCCTTACACCCAGGTAGGACAAAGTTGTAGCAGGATTTGAAAGAGTGTTAGATTTCAAAATTTGTTGCCAAGTGCCTTTCCTGTCAACAAATAAAAGTAGAACGTCATGTGTCGGAAGGCATGTTGAGATGACTTGTGATTCCCAAGTGGAAATGGGAGAAGATTATCATGGATTTTGTTGTGGTGTTGCTGAGGACATTTAGGTAACAAGATGTAGTATGGGTAATAGTGGATTGGTTGACGAAATCGACTCACTTTCTAGTAATTCGATAGGATGACTCCATGGACCTACTGGCGGAGAAATATGTTGCAGAGATTGTGATACTGCATAAGATACTTAATTCCATTATGTTAGACAGAGACCCGAGATTCACCTCTAGATTCTGAGGAAGCCTCCAAAAGGCGATGGGTACCAAGTTGCATTTTAGTACTACTTTTCATTCCTAGACTGATGGACAACCAGAAAGGATCATACAGACACTGGAGGACATGTTGAGAGCTTATGTTTTGGAGTTTAGGGGTAATTGGGATGAGCATCTACCACTAGTTGAGTTCTCATAGAATAATAGTTACCACTCTAGCATAGGTATGGCCCCTTACAAAGCGCTATATGGAAGGAAATGTTGGAGTCCCATCTATTGGGATGTAGAGGATATGAGACAGTTGGAGGGACCAGTGTTGGTACAACAAACTGTAGAGAATATTGAAGTGGTGAAGAAGTGTATGAAAGCAGTGCTGTCACACCCAAATTTAAAAGCCATTTTTTGATTAATTTTAGAAATTTGCAACTATTTTTTTCTTTTAAAATAGTTCTACAACACACTCAATATAATAAAGAAGATATATGTGCATTAATTTGAAACCTTGGCTAAAAAATTATATAAAAAACCATCATTAAATACGTGAAAGCTATGATTATAGTTTTAAAACAATGCTTGTAAAACAATATATCTATACTACTATTCGTATAGAATTTACAAAATACAAAATGTATAAAAATCAAAATAGTAGGAGCCTCGACCTCAAAGAAACATATCGCACAGCTCACTAATCCACCAAAATACAGAGTACTGCAGTAACTATCGACGCTCTACACACACAACACAATCGACACACGTGAATAATTTTAATTACTTAGTAAGTGCATTTAAAACACTTACCAAAGTAGTTAATGCATAAGTACTTGTTTCTTATTATGTTTTATGTACGTTATGTGATAGGCAATCATCCCTATTTCATCTCTAATCAATATATTCTTTAACTCAATCTTAATTAACATAGAAATTATCCAGGAAGCACAGTAGTGCGTATGAGCATCCTAGCAAGAACATTTATCTAGCACGAGCTCGTGCTCACCAGCACGAGCGTCGTTCTACCATTCTGACTTTAAGTCAGTACCCAGCACGATCCTCGGTTCACTTGGCACAAGTTTGTGTGTTTGGCACGAGGTCGTGCCTGTCAACATGCCCACCGTGTCGACCTACGAGTTTAAGCAACACACAACACATTTCAATCCATTCCATATAACATACATTCCAGCAATATTCATAGCCCTTCTCTTAATTTTCTAATCACATAAAGTCAACATAAGATTCCATACCAACACATCACAACCCAATTATCATGGATCAAAACTTACTTCATATACAAGATTTTCATATACATTTCCATTGAAATGTCTATAAACATATTCTGACAAACATCATATGCCGAGGGTCTTCCATTTTCCTTGGGCCCAGCTTGGCATCTAGCTCTTGCCCAGAATTATGCTCGGCACAGCTAACATCAAGTTCTCACTTAGAATTTACCTCAGGCCAGCCCGGTATCAAGCTCTCGCTGGGAATATCCTCAGACCCAGCCCAGCATCGAGCTCTCGCCCAAAATCCTTATGACCATGTGTCACACGATATGCTTATGCAACACATGAATCCCATGAAATTCATTATGGCCAACCACATCAACTGCAATATCATACAATATGTATTATATTTCCATTTTTATGCATTACTAGCAAACCTTTCACACAAGTTCATACCACATGTCATAGCTTCATCAATAGATGACAATATCTCATGTTCAACATCAATCCATTTTACACACATCAATTCACATATATCCCCATAAAGTATACTTGTGTAAGTCAAACATCTCAAACAAAATCACACCAAGCTCAATCACATCATTTTTAAGAAATTAATACAAGTTTGCAACCAATTCAACCAAGTATAATTAAAGACACATGTTTACTACCATCTGAAAAATATAATAACAATCTTATATATTTAACCACACAGATGCAAGACATACAATGGTAAGTGTTTCCGGTACTTACCTCGAAATTTGTGAAGTTGGGGTCATGGCTCAACTCTTACCTGGGTTTCTCAAATCACCTCCTATTACAATTTAACATACATTTTTGTCAAACAAGGCATCCATCATATAAATTACATAATTCTAACCCTTAATTAAACAATACTCAATTCCTCTCTTACCCACAATCCTAACCTCCTATTTTCATAAATTTTAGTCTTTAACCTTAATAAATGATCCACAATGTCTCTACTATCTCTACTACAACTAACCAACACAATTTCAACACACAATTCTTCTATTTCCATCTAAACTTCATAATTTTGCTTTCCATCTACCCACATTTTTAAAAAAATAACCCTTAGTATGCAAAGAATTAAATTTTACCTTTCACACGATAAATTTCCAGTAAAGATACACTAACTCTAGCTAAGAATCACCCCTGAAATCACCCTAGGGTTCCTGTGTGTTTTTAGGATGTTCCGTGAGCTATTTCCATAAGAAAAGAAGTGTTTTCACGCGTATCACATTTTGTTTTTAACAATGGGCATGCCTCTCAGCATGTCCTGTGCCGACGGTCAAGCTCTATGTTTTTAGCACGAGTTTAGCACGTCTTGTGCTCTAGCTCATGCTGATCATTTTCTAATAGGGATGAGCACGCCCTGTGGCACAACCATGCTGAACCTGTGCTCATCTGCTGTTTTTAAGTATTTTAGCCCATTTCCTTCCGATTCAATTTTGTTTTAATCTCAATTTCCATATATATTAATTCTAACATTTTTTGGGGCATTACAGCTCTCCCTTTAGGAAATTTCGTCCCCAAAATTTTGACAAGCTAGATTTTCGACTAACTTAATTAAAGAATTCAAACTTAAAGTACTTAAGCTTAAAAATCTTAAACACAAAGTATCCAACTAGAGTTAAAGCATTACGTCAATTTCATCAAGCCTTTGGAAACAAATGTAGATACCGCTCTCGCATATCGCTCTCCACCTCCCAGGTAGCCTCCTTAAGTGAGTGAAAACTCCACTTCACCTTTCCATTAGGATCTGTCAGTTTTGCAACTGTCTAACCTATCGGTCCAATATCTCTACTAGCTCCTCCTCAAAAGTGAGATCCTCCGTGGTCTTTAACTCTTGTGCCCTCAGTACGTGACTTGGATCTGACTGATACCTCTTCAATATAGATATATGAAAAACATTGTGGAGTCAAAAAAAACTCCTCCAATTACTAGAGTAGATAAGCAAATGGTCTCACTCTCTTGGTAATCTCATACAGCCCCACATATCTCGGGCACAACTTTCCTCTCTGCCCAAATCTGATCATTCCTCTCTATTCAAATAGCTCTTCTAGCGATCCTTAGCTGCCTGCATACACCTTTTTACCACATTTACTTTCTCGAGCGTTTGTTGAACAAACTCTGGTCTCTCTATCTGTTGCAGACCCTCAACATCCCAATATACTGGACTCAGGCACTACGTTCCATATAAAGCCTCGTATGGTGCCATCCCAATGCTTGATAGATAATTATTGTTGTAGCAAAACTCTATCAATGATAAATGATCATCCTAGTTACCTCCAAACTCCAGTACAGACACTCTCATCATGTCCTCCACTGTTTGAATAGTCCTCTTACACTGCCCATTGTCCTGAGGACAGAATGCATTACTAAACTGCAACCTGTACCCATCGCATCCTGTAGACTCCTCCAGAATTGCGAGGTAAATTGTGGATCTCAATCTGATAATATAGACCTAGGGACTCCGTGTAACCTCACTCTTTCGACAACATACAAGCTCACAAGCTTGTCTAATGTGTCATCTTATCGTATATCCAAGAAATGAGCCGACTTTGTCAATCTATCTACTATAATCCAAACTGCATTGTGAGGTCTAAACGTCCCCAGATATCTGATAATGAAATCTCGACAGGAATAAATATCACTTTGACTAGCTTATGAGACGTTGATAGAGTTTGATCCAAGTGCTTTTGCAAGAAAAGCTTTTAGCTCTTTTAGGAGTACACATCTTTGATCAGATTGTCCTCAAAAGGGGTGAGACTCGTTCGCATAGATAGTTTAATATCCAACAAAAAATAACTTATGATCTAATATGCACTCGATGAGGCATCTTGGGTTTCTGGTATGGTTGTAGGAGGCCTTCAAGAGAGAGCACATTCATTATGAACTATTTTGGATGCTTAGCATCCTGAGCTAACTAGATATGTAGCTATCTTTCGAAGTATATAGCACACTTAGATGTTCCTTAGATCAATTTACAGAGTCTATGATAAAAATGAAGGCCTTATAATGAAAAGCTGATGAGGAAAAATGTTCTCTATCAACAAAGCCCGCCACTTCCATTTAGTTTATACCAAATATATATGATAGTTAAACAGATTTCAGATTACATGTTCAATGAAATATTAATAAACATAGTTCACCTGTTTTTACAATAATACGAGCACACATGTATATCTATATATAGATTCTAGAATCTCAATAGCAATTAATGATATGAAATGATTACTCACTAATCTTGTAACTCATCAATGTGTGATTTGTATATTTTGATTTTTAGGTTAAAATAGATAGCTAGAAATTACTCCTCAAAGTTTACCAGCAGGTAGGTCAGCTGTCGCTCCTTAGCACTCTCTCTCTACACCCAGAAATGTTTTTATTTAGAATTGTATATGTATACATTTGTATTGTTGTATATGATATATGATGGTACATTATGAAAAAACATAAATAATGGATAGGTTAAGTTGTATGTTGATAGTCAATATATGCACACAGTTATTCTCGAGTTTATGATATACAGATTGATATATGTGATGATTAATTGATTTTAGGTTGAGATAGATATATTTATAGATATACACAAGATGTACATGGGTCGTGCCTAATAATAAGGGCATCGTGTTACAGTTGAATAGGGGGCATGCTAGTATAACATGGGATCGTGCCCATGGGACGTGTTACACTAACATGAGTTGTGTTCTAGACCGTGTCTTAGGTCATGTTGTATACTATTATATGCTAGTTTATTGAGTGATAAATAAATAAATAGCAAAAAAATAATATGATACAAAAAAATTTTCATTATTCATTATTATAAGTTAACAAAAAGGTTAATTACATGATTATTAGGTTAATTAGTTTAGAGTGTCACACAAATTACAAGATGATTTATTATAAAAGTAATAATGAATAATACATGTTAAAGATTAAGTATACAATAAAAGGTAAATGTACAACACAAGGTTGATAGGAATAAAGAAGTAAGTTAATGAATGTTAAAATATTTGTGCAAACAAAAAGTCAAAAGTAAAAAGTAAAGTATCAAATGAGAAAAGAGACATAAGAAAGATAAGAAAAGGATATATGAATAAATTTCATGAAGATAACAGAAAATGAAGAAAGGGAGAAGCAATCCATTTATAGTTATTTTCAAATAAAAGTTAATGTAACAGATATATGTAATGAAATATGTATACAGTGTATAGAAGTAAGGTCATCAACACTATCAGGAGAAATAATACACACTAGTATGATAAAGCTAATACAAAGATATACAAGAATGAACAAAGATTGTTATATAAAGGAAACAAAGGAAGCAACGACATACGATATACAGAATTGGAATTTTGAGGGAAAATTCTTTAACAAGGAAAGAATTATCACATCCTTATCCTAATAACATATAATTAATGAAATAGACCAAGAAATTTAAAATAAACCAAATATAAAATTAGAGTTTACTATTCATATGGTGTATGCTATATGAATACTTAAGTATGATCATATGATATTAAAGCAAAAAAAATAGATAACATTAGAATGGTTTTAAAGATGGAAAATATGTTAAGTATAGTCGGACGCATTGAGTGTGTTGATTAACACAGTGAGTGTGTTAAAGTCAGAAGTTTGACACACTAGGTTTGTTAAGTGATACAGTGGTTGTGTAGACCAACACGGGTTGTGTTGCCATTTGACACAGTCTTGTAGCACTGCAGAACATGCATAAGCCTCGAAAATTAAAGCAGATTGTGGCAATTCCGTATAAAAACTTAAACAATAACCCATAATCTTCATTTTTCACATGGAATCAGCTGAAAACCACTAATTAAATATTTCTAACCTCTCTATAAATCAAAATTCAATCTTTTAAATTATAAAAACATAAAGAATGAAGAGCAAGACAATGGAAAATAAATGAGAGAAAGAAGAGTTAACAAGGTATGAAATAATTTTTGAAATCATTACTTTAAATTATGGAATTTTAAGAATTTATGTAGGATTGACAATTAAAAATCAATAATCAGGAAATGATAGATTGCATAAGAAAAAGAATAGTATTTTATATGTATTTATATGTTATTGAGTTGTGTTGAGAATAATATTGAGCTATAGAGAATTATTGTTTGAATATAAGACGATTATTTAGACGACGATACAAGGATTGGGTCCACGAGAACTCTGAATATTACAGTTAAATAGATGAGTAATCTAGACTCACTTTTAAATATGATTATATGTGTGATCACCTAAAGAAAATGATTATTAAAGAACATCCATTATTGATTGATTTTGATTATATGATTATTAATGAGATATATTAATTGGTAGAATTGCTAGAGTGTGGGATGCTGATGTGGCATGTAGGGGTTTCATCATTGCCACAATGCATATAGTTGAAGTGTTCTGTGTGATGAATGATTTTATGTATATGTGAAACCCATTTTCGCGAAGTTCATGTTTCCATAATCTGATTTTTCGCAACCACTTTTTTAAAAAACAACATTACTAATAAAGAGGAAGGAAAATGTATGTATATATATATATATAACGAAATAGTAGCATATGCATTACATAAAACCAAATCCAAATACAAGTCAAATCAGATATACAGAAGCCGGGGTTTTTGGTTTTCAAAAGATGCATATGCTAAAGCCTATACTATCATATGTATGGCTATACAAAACTCAAAATGTGCAAGTCCCAAAATGCATCAGGATGCCGACCTAACCCGTCCGTATCACACGTCGTGCTCCGCTCCGAATCAAATCCCAACCGCTACTGACGATCTGCACATAATCCAGTAATGACAGGTGAGTATATTTTATATACTCAGTAAGCTTTCCTTTAATGTCTCTACATGCCGGGTGCAGGGGAGACATCGGCCATTCCAGCCTTATTCCCCCTCAAACCATAATGGCGCCCTAAAGCCATTGCACAACAACATTCATAATCCATACATCAAATTCAATTTTTCTAATTCATTCCCTTTAGATGTTCAACCACTAAGAAAATAGCCTATTCAATAATTAATAAACATTAGTCATGCCTTAGAACATTATTCCAATAAATGTGAGGTTTCAATACAGCAAAAATTGCATTAAAATTCCCTGTTTTCAGCTGAGCACGCTCGTGCCCGTGCCCAGAGTTTGGTCGTGCGCTGGCACGACCTCCAGCTTGAGCCCGTGCCTGAGCACGACCTCAAACTGGGGCTCGTGCCAGCCTTATACCAGTCCATGCCAGGCCACGATCCCAAACTTGAGGTCGTGCCTGAGCACGCCCTCCAGTTTGAGCTCGTGCCTGAGTACTGCACTTGCCCAAAATAGCTGCAACTTCATTTAAAACACACCAATAATTCCCTAACTCATTTTCATATATTCCAATCACATCCAAACCATCATAAAATCAACACAACAATTTCCAACATACCTATATACACATAAAGCATACAAGCCTTACTTAATTCTTTCATTTCCATAAGTCAAGCAA
>CANYCX010588468.1:0-13385 GCA_948193385.1 Breynia disticha f. nivosa
ATTTATTTTTAATTTTATTAAGCCATAAATTGTACAAATTTTTACATTAGATTATATTTACTACAAGCATAATTTGCTAGGAAAATGTATAATAAAGTTGCGGTTATCTTAAGTAATTATTTCTTATATTAATGCATTTCCTAACCAATTATGCTTTTAATTAGGTGTAATCTAAATTAAAAATTAATACATAGATTATGACTTAACAAAACTAAAAATAAATAATGACAATTTATTCTTCAATGTTGACTCCACATCATGACCTTAAGAATAACAAGTGTGTTACATCATAATTTAACTTCTATATTTAATAAGTAACTAATAGAATATCATTGTTGATACAATGTTAAAACTTTATAATATATCATGATAACTTTTATAATTTAAATTATTTTTAATAAAAAATACAAAATTTAGGTTATTTTTAGTGATTTCTTCGAGTGCCTCTTTTCTCACTAAACCTCCGCCTATAATTCGATCACTCACTCCAAAAAGAATATATATGACAAGTCAATTAATATTTCATAAAAAAAAATAATGATTGTAATGCTAAAAAGTAGAAAAAAAAATAAACAAATATAAGTATGAATTTAGGCATATAGTATGGTGTGTTTTGCTATCCTAATTCCCAACACATCAAAGCACCAACCCCAATCGAACATGGTATACTATGCAAACGAATCATATTTATAGATAAAATATATAAAAAGTTAAAGTTACTAAAGTTATTCGCTTAATTCGAGTACCCATTAAGTATTCACCAAAATAGAACTTCAAATCACTCTTATAAAATCAGTAAACAAACAATTAGTCTGGCCCGATTTTACCGCTTAGACCGACCTGTAAGTGCAGCGGTATTAAATCGGTAAAAATTGATGAATCGACCAGTTTGATCGATAAATTGGTAAACCAAACCAGTTTTAAGTATAAAAAATTAAATAATTCTGAAAATCAAACAATAATATATATATATATATATATTTATTTATTTATTTATAATTTTTAGGATTCACCTAGTTAGAATAAGCAAAGAGGGGAAGTTATACTTTTCAAGAAGTGTATAAAATTGTCTTGTTTAATTGTATTTCTGCATTCATTTTTTTCAATAAATCAAACTTTTTTACTTCTCCTATTTAAGAAAAGTTACCTATTTAGGAGGTGTTTGTTAACCTCTGGGATGTTTGGGATGAGATGAGAAATGTTCATTCCAGAATTTTAATGCTTTCAAATTGTTTGTTAAATGACTCCTTAGAAAAATCAACTAAACCCATATCTTGATTTTTCAAGATATGTATATATTGACAATAAGCCAAGATAAGCATCCCATATTCTTTTCTTTATTAATTTTACTCTCTCTTCATCCTAATAAGATTAACAAATACTTGAAAAATGTTTTTAGAATGCATTCCAATTTTACCTCAAACATTTTTTATTTCATCGAAAATCATTTCATCCCTATCTTACCAACATTATTTTAACGAACACTACCTTAGTAAAACTTATGTAAGTTAAACTTCCTCGAAGGAATTGAACAATTTTTACTATTTTATCCTTACATTTATTTTATAAAATATTTAATTAGTTATTGATGAAAACAATTATGTAAATATTAATACTGATTTATAAAAAAATTAGTAAATATTATCTACTTTCTAAGAAATATAATTTCAACCAAATGACATCTATTCTTACTTCTCGGAAAGTTAATTCTCAAAAAATACAACTTTTCGAAAAATAAACTTCCTGGGAAGCTTATAAATCTAAATCAAATGAAGCCTTAATATTATTCCAAATAAATTAATCCAACATATTTTATAACCACCCATCCCATTTTTGTGAATCAAAAAGAAAAAAAAAAAAGAAGCAAAGCTTTATTTAATGCTAAGAACTAGTGAGTTAGCAAAGAATCTAAAGATATGTCCTAAACACCGTTTTATATAAGCAAAACTATGAAAGAGAATCATACTACTTTTATTTTTAATGAATCGTATGAATATGTTTTTTTTTTCTTTTATGATTTAAATATTTAACAAAATTATGAAATTATAACCTATTAAATTAGTAAATTGCGATAATTTTATTACTTAAACGTTACTATCCAATGCTATGTGCTATATCATACCATAATTTAATGACCATACTAACCCATAAAACAAGCAAAGTAACGCTCACTAATTTGAAACGCCTAAAATATCCCACGTGGTTAGAGGTATAAAACTTGAACAGGAACCGACGAACCAGAACTGGCGGAACCGGCCATGTCTGGTTCTGAGAAAAATGGAATCGTGAACTATCACTTCCGAACAGGCGGTTCACGGTTCTGAACCGACGGTTTGGTTAATTTTTGAAGAAAAATCAAACCCAAACTGGAACCTGCAGTTCAAAACCGGAATCGAATCACTCTGAACCGGCTAAACCCGATTCCAGTTCCGTTTCAAGAGTTACTTGAAACGTGAACCGCCAGTTCCGAACCATTTAACACCTCTACCCGTCGTTATATGAACAATAAAATAAAAGTCAAGATTAATATAAGAAGTTGCAAAAGTTACATATAAAATCCTACAATTAAACAATCAGGATAACTTGAAGAAAGTGGTTTTATCAGTTAGGTACAAAAATCCCCTTCACAGTGAAGAAAATGACGAGCATGAATGTCAACTTCACTTCCAGAAAACAGGGAACTACACCTATCAACTTAACTTACTGGGTTTTAATTAGTCATTCTAACTAAGAATCACAATAACCAAACTACTAAATCTGGTAATTAAACCAGCTTCATCAAGGTTTACACATGTCTGTTAACAAGGAAAGAGGATTGGAGTGGGATCTCTCACCAGCTTTCCATCAGTAGTATCCAGTTTTTTCAACTTTTCTTCACACCATATCAGTTCCTCTTTTGTAATTTTCGCCATTCTGAGAACTCTGGAGATGAGTTTTATATCGATCAGTCCAAACCATACCTCTACATCTTCTAATGTTTGAGGCGGCCATGGTTTCTTCTTCAAACCTTTAGTTTTCTTGGATAGTTCCTTCAGCTTTGATCTCTTCTGCAAGTTACAATGGATGTAGAGTCAATACAATTGGCGAAAAAAACGGAAGCATGCATCATTTGCAGTGGATGTGAATGTTGAGCATCTTGTATTTCCTTTATTTTCACTACCATGTTGCTGAAACCATCACCATGTTTCAAGATAGTGTGAAAATCTAATGCAACTTGGCTCATTAGTAACTCTTGTTGCATAATTTGGCGAAAACAAATATGATAATTTGCGATGCGCAAGCTTGATCTTTCTTGCATGAGAAATGGTACGAAGTACGGACTTAGTAATTGTTCAAAAAGCATCCAATGTAAGTCAAAATGATAATATGATAGAAGCTAATGCATCAGAAAATGTGCCAGAACTATACCTTCTCATATAAAGATTGAATCAGATGAAGAGTGGTAGCATTTTGGTTCTGGTTTCCAAAAATGTTGCGAACGCCATGTTTCTTCTTGTCCGACTTCAAGAAAAGTTGGAATGTGAGAATTGAGCTCTCAAGAATTTTAATAAGATCAGATGCAAGAAGCATCAAATCAGATTCAACTCCTTCCATCTCTTTTTGAACTGTGCCTGAAATTTTCAGAAGTTATCATCATTCAAACAAGTGCAGAAACAAACTCAAGGAACAAGTCAACTGCCATTCAAACATGAACTTACCTTTAATATTCGGAACCTGAAGCAATTTAGGTAGAAGATTTCTAGCACGACAATAAATTTCAACCCTTTGTCCTTGCTCAAAAGGTTCATTTTCAATGAATCTCTGCAACAAAACCTGGAATTGCTGTAACTGCTGAGCACTGTTATTATAACATGCTGGAAATTCCTGCTGAGTTGAGATTTTCTGATACAGCTGAGTGTACTGGCAATGAAGAACCTCCCAAGTCAGACAAACTTGAGCAACATATGCTGTTTCTATATCTTGATAAGGGTTGTTTTGTAGATGTTGTAGATTCTCAGTTTCATCTTCGGGTTCTTCGATCTTCTTCAGTGATAGGCAACGGAACGGGGAAGTTAGCTTCTTAGAGGCAGACCTTGGAGATGGAGTTGATGGAGTACTACCAGGTGTATAGCAGCCTAAAGCACAATAAATATAGTAGATTTAATGCTTCAAATACTGCAACATTGCATAGCAAACTAAAATTTTGACCAAAACAAGCTGGAATGAAAAATGTTGGCATGTGGGAAACCATTCGGAGACATTGCAAATCCCCAATGTCAATACCGCGCTAAGCGCAATAGTGTAGCAAAATTTTAAACGAACCAAGTTCGAACACTCCAAAACTCGGCTTGGTTACAGCCCTAAACTGGAAGTGCGAGTTTTGAAAACATTGTTCAAATAAGCATGCATGTGAAGAAACAATTGCAGACAAAGTGATTACAGACCCTGCAAGATAGAAATAAATTCAAGAAAGAAAACAGCAATGGAGCATACCAAAATTACCAACTTCATTGAGCTGCTCAGTGCTCATTCGATCGAAGAACAGCATCCTCTCACAGTACTTTTCGTAAACTGCATCAAACCCGCCCCACCATCGCCTTCCTTCTGCTTCAATATCCCTCCATTCAGTGGATCTCATCTCACCTTCATCCTCCTCATCATCTTCCTCCTCTTCTTCGCATGATTCTTCTTCTTCAGGAATCAATACCATAAAACTGTTCCTTCTCAGTTCTTTCAACCTCCTCTTCACCTCATTTGTTATAAAATCGTCATCATCATCATCATCCTCTGCTTCAACTACAGGATCAATATTATCTGATTTGACATTAGGATTACCATTCTCGTTCCTCGGTTCCTCAGGCTGTGGCACAGGCTTATTCTCTAGATCATTTTCAAGGCCTAGTTTTTTAGCTTTCCTAAACTTCATACCTTTGAAAAAATCCATCCTCAACTCACACTTTGTTTCTGAAACACCTAAATTTTTTCTTTCTTCACAAACTCACTCAAATCCACAACACCATTTCCAATTCAGGAATGCTACTTGTTTCTTCCAAATGTTACACACTCCAACTTTTAGAACCTCAAGTGAAAGTGCTAAAATTAGAACCACAAAAGCAAGACGCCTAGATTTCAACAACTGAACTGAAATCTAAAAGAATGATCTTTGAATCAAGTTGGCAGAAAACAAGCCAAATCAGCTCCAATTTTACTGTGCTGCTCAAAGAATCAACCTATAAAAACACCAAGTAACAACCCAGAAACATTAACAAGCTCAGAAACAAGAAAAGTACTGTTCTTTAAAAGGAAAACTCAACTCAAATAACTAGATGACAATGCAGACTCTCAAGCATTCAAACACATAAATCCTGAAACGACCAGTGTTTAAACTTAAACTTGCATCACCACACAACGAGCTTCAAAATGTTGAATAGTGCATGAATCTCCAAGCACTTTGAAAACTAAACACTGCTAAAAACCCAAAAGATGAACAATAAAGAAACAATCTTTGCAAGGAAAAAATTCTATTCCATTACAAAGCTCAAGAACTACAACATTGTAACTGAAATCACAACAAAACACCAAAACCAACAAAAAAGAACACAACTTGAAGATCAAATACAGTACTACACCAATGAAAAAACTCTTAAAACCCTTTTTTCTATGGAAAAGCAAACAGAAGAAAGCTGGTTCAAAGAAAATGCAGAGTTAAGATCACAGAAGTTAAGAGCAGTAAAAAGAAAGAGAAGAAAAGGGCACAAGGTAAAACCCTAGGAAGGCAAAAATGGTTAAAAAAAAGATATGATTAAGATGAAGATTGAGAAGAGAGAGTGTTGTGGGAGAGAGGGAAACTAAAAAGAAGCAAAGCAAGAAGTAGTACTACACTGGGAACAGTCAAATGCATTGTTGGAAACATGAAATAAATAATAGTATTTTTTTTAGTGTTTGTTTTTTCTGTTTTTTTACTTTATATATATTCTATAGCATTTTTTTTTATTTCAAGGTTTTAATTCTTTGTAATTAATTAACCCTTTTATATTAATTTCCATCATAAGTTTTAGGGTATGTTATTAATAAAATTTCTATTAATTTTGTTGATGTGTTGCATGTTATTTAAAAATTTTAAGGACCGTAAAAATCGCGTTAGTAAAATTTATAGAAATTTTAACTTGGACTAAGGTGTGAAAGTTTAAATATCACTACAGTTATATGAAAAAATACGGATGCCAAAAAATAATTATGCATATAATATAAAAATAACAAAGTATTATGTCCATAAATTTTTTTATCGCCAAAGAAATCTCATTAAATTTTACTCCAATTTTAATATGTTTGTCAAATTATAGAAATTTGAGCAGAAAAAATAATTATGGAAAGTTAATTAATAAATATTTGGATTTCATGAAAATCATATATCATTTACATACATCTACTATCTATTAAATATAAATTATAAATAAATTTTGCAAAATTTTATAAAATAATATTACAATAAGTTTATTATTATTTTTCTTGTCAAATGAATCCTTTAATATGATTATTTAAACGTTTATATGGTTTTAAATGTTCTTTTAAAAATTTAATTAATAGAGGACTATTTTCATCCTAAATTTATAGGCAATTTTTTTTATTTTCGATATCTTAATATATAGAGACATTTTATTTATTAGCTGAATTAATAGTAGAATTATATTATTATTTTAATTTAATTTTTTTCTAAACTAATCTCTTATTTACTAACATATTTATAGAAAAAGAATGCTTATAAAAATTAAATTTTACTATATAAAAATATTTTTAATTTTATGTAATTTATAAAATTTAATAAAATTAATAAAAATATTATTTATATTAAAAAAATCACCGGTAATAATGTAGGAAGATCTGATTTGGGAGATATAAAACTCCATATTACAGAAGAAGACATAATTCAGAGAATATTGTCAGAACTCGCTTCCTTTTTTTGCTTTCTGCATTTTCCTTTTTAACCATTATGTCTTGTCTTCTTCATTTTTTACCAACTTTCTCTGCTTTGTTTCTTTGTATTTGTCCATTTTTTAATTTATTTAACCAAAATTGTAAAAGTTTCTACCTTGTCCTTCATCTATTTTCCATACAGTGTCCAAAGGATTTTATTTTATTTTTGTTGATAAATTAGACAAATACATCAATTTCCATTTTATTGTTCCTAATTTGTCGTTTTTGATCTGATATTTCGCATGCAACAGCCATAAAATTTATTTTTTTGAACATTATGTGTAATTATTATAATAAGTGAAATATTAAAATAATGTTTAGAAGTGAATCCAATGTTTTGGACCGCCTGTATATTATATAAAATCAACAACATTTAATGCATTTTGAGTTAGATTTACGATCTAAATATTTTATTTAAAAAATATGAAGAATCCAAAAATTTTATAAGAGAATGACGTTTAAGTCAGAAATTTTCGATACATATAAAAAATAAACAAAATAATATAACAATTTTGTCGTTCCGTCTTACGTTGACAGCAAAAGAGGATGATCCTATAAAATCAAAAACTTTTTTAATCATTAGTTAAGCAGTAGTTTTTTTTATCTTCCCACCCGATATCCAGTAGCCACATTAGACCTCGACTAATCCAGACTCGCTCCGGGAGGCAGACGGAGCACTAGTTAGCCACATCTTCTATTGGGCAATTTTTTTTTAAGATGAAGTCAAAATGACTTTATTGGTGCCTTTAAGGTTGCAGTTGAAGGCAATAGAAAGTGCTTTTTTTGATTCATATGATACTGATCTATGATTTGATTATTTAAAGATAATTTGGATCTTTTCTCTTACTGACTTGTTTGATTGATCTCATGACTCCGACATTAGAACGTGATCTAAAGAGATCACTTTTTGAGTTCCTTGGTTGACAGGAAATCTAAGAAATGAAGCAACTCCACAGCTTCCAAATACAGCATACCTCTTGTAATTAACGATAAAAGAGACACAGCTAGACACCTAGTTCAAAATCGGTTCGATAGGCTGGTTCCGATTAGGAACCATCAGTTTACGGCTCGAGAAAAGCCGGAATCAGACCTGTAGAACACAGTTCAATTCTGGTTCTCGAACCGGCAGTTCAGATTGGTTCGTGTTGATTCTGACTTGCTGGTTGAAGTTCAATTTCCCATTAAAGGTGAATCAAGTCATCGGTTTAAAACTGTGAACCGCCAGTTCAGTTCATTATTCCTAAGAATCAAAACCAGATCATGAACTAACCGCTTCAGATGGTTCGGTTCCGATTTCTGTTCGATTTTTCACCTCAGCACCTTGTGTTAGCCCTAAAAAAGACGAGGAAGCTAGAAGCATTCTACTAAACCAGCTGCAACAAATCCGTAACTACATCAACAGGTAGAGGCATAAAAATTCAAGTTATCACTTGTGCACAGAAGAGAAAAAGCTTTGGCAAAGGAATATACAGTTTCATACATGAGTTGCATATTTTTGTGGCGCTACATGGTGCGCATCAACTACGTACCTATGTGTACATACAATCAAGTATGATCCTGACAATATGAGTGAGTAGTGATCTAATAACCCATCCAAGCAGATGGTATTGGCTGGAACTTGTTCTTTGCACAAGCTAGAACATCATAGTAATCATGACCGAAACAGTCACGAAAATCAGTGAAAAGCTTTTCAAACACCCTCCATTGCACTTTGATAGATTTTGTGTACGGATAAGGAAGAAAGACCTGCAGCAACAGCGTTTCACAAACGGATATAAAATTCCGACGAGTATTCAAATGGGAGTTGTTTGCAAGTTAGTTTGAGAATCAAAGGATTCATTCAATGAGCATATTACCAGTCATATGCAAAAGAAAATAGTAGCATTGTTTTCTTATTCGCAACTTACATCAGCTTCTTGGGCAAGACGTTTTAGTAAGAGAAATGTGTGCTCATTTTCATCAAGATTGTCCAGAGCTGCTAGCCAGATCCGCGAAGCAAGCTCGTGGGCTGCATCTCTTGATTTCCCACAAGCAATAAACTGATCTGTCAAAAGAAAAGGTCTCACACAATCAGATATGGTCAAAGCAATTAGCAATTCTCAGCACAAACTAGCTATTGCTTTAGCTCAAATTATCAACATGAACTGATACATTAGCTTCAACTTAAGCAACTGAATTAATCAAAAATTCAATTATCATTCACTTAAGGACACTACCATGGCTTTTAGTACAAAGGAATTGGCACAACCAGAGCAGTTAAACCTAATTTGCAGAATTGTGTAACCAGCAAATCCAACCACCTTCCAGGAATGCAAAAATTTCTTGACGATCAAATTCACGACAAACAACCGAATAGCCAAAAATGATTTCAAGGAAGATAATCATGACGGTTGCCAACAAATTAATCAAAACTGAAATGTAGATCACCTATAATAGTTCCATGAAGTATGCCAGAAGGAGGTGGCATGGTCGAAAGTTCGAGTTGCTCTTTTAGAAACAAATATGTATGCCCTACAATCTCATCCACCTCACTATCCAGAGAAAATAAGTGTTTGCTAACGTACAAAGCGGCATATCTCCTGCAAAATGAAGTCAGTTGGTTAATTCACAGATCAGTGTTCTCCTAGTATTTTCCCCAAAGCCGTTGAGATTTCCAACTGACCTCCGGCTCAATCCTCGAGGTATAGGCCCCGGCCATCTTTTAGCTTGCGCAGAAAAAGGGAAAGTTCTGCGAAGAGCAGCTTGCCACAAGCATTCTCCACGAAACAAATTAGCCCATTGCTTTTTAATACAAGCTACTTCAGCCCAGTGTATTATAGGCACTCTAATGAAGATTTCTATCAGAAGATGATCAGGTAGCTTTCCAAATGTTCTATCAGCTAACACTAAAGTCCCATTGCCACTGGTATTATCTGTCATTAGAAGACTGCAAAAGAAACAATATAACACTGATTGTTAAAACATCTGCAATATAGCTCTATCCACGCGCAAGTTTCATGCAAGAACAGTCTGAACAAATTAGAGGATTAACATTCAACTATAAGATACAATATACTCTTGACTAGTTATAATGGACATGTTTTTTCAATTTGTTTTCCAAATTTTCAAGGCATTCTTCAGTTAAAGCACTTGCTAGCAGCTTAAACAATTTCCAAGTGCTTGAATTTCTCACTGTTTAATGTTTCACTACAAATTTGTTGCCAACCATCAAATTCAAAGATATACAAATTAGGGATAAAATTTCAGAAGACACGTACTTACAAAGAAACTAACAAATGAACAATCCAGAATCAAATGAACCATTCAATCTATGGAGATATTTCAGAAAACCAATCTAAAAATTTCCAAACTTTGGAGCAAAACAATCATCATAACTAAAAAAAGAACCAAACTTTAAGCAACCAAGAAAGCTGCATATTAACAGAGTTTAAAGAAATATAAGTACATAACTAGTAGAATAGCATAGGAGTGAAAGCAATAATTTGAAAATTCAATACCTGGAAAAGGGAAGAAAAATGGAGAAGAATGGTTAGTGTTTTTGCTTGGTGGATGAAGTTGCGTGAGGAATAATGATGGTGTGTTTAGTAATTTGAGACTTGTTGTGAGGCCCTTGTTGTTCACAACCAAAAAACCAAAAAAACACCAATTTGAAATTCTGTAGCTTTCACTCTTTCTTAGCATACAAAATAAATCAATATATATTTCTTTCATTTTCTCCTTCCCCTTGGAGGTATCAAATGGTTCGTAACCACCGATTCCGGTTCAGAACCAGACGGTTCACAGTTTAAGAGTTCTTTGAACTAGAACTGAAACTGGGTGTAGTCAATTCAGAGCGGTTCAATTTCAGTTCTGAATCGCCAATTCCAAATTCAACAATTCCAATTCGAGTAAAAACTAACGAAATAACACCTCTATTTCTCCTTACATATTGCTCCCTTTAAATCCACTTTGGCTGAAAAACTGATTTTACAAAAACGACAAAAATATAATTAAATAATATAATAATAATAATAAATTAATTAATTGAAGTTCTATTTTATTTTATTTTTATTCAAAATATTTTTTTATTATTTGAATTCAAAAAATATCATAAAAAAATATAAATAAATAAATTAAAATAATATAAAAATATATCAATAAAAAATAATATTATATAAAAATGTACGGTAAAAAAAAAGCATAATCCAAAGAGAGAATCTACTTTCTTTTATTTATGGTAAAATAATTCGTTCACTCAAAAAAATATCTACAAAATTAAAAAAAAATGAAATTACTAAGAAAATCGTCTATTATTTCTTGCGGCGAGGACCTTCTTCAATAGTGACTCACGTCCAGGAAACCGGCTATTAATCTCCACCGTCCGATCACAGCCATCAATTTCTTCTGCTAAACTACCCTTGATATTCTTCAAAATCTCCATTTTACCCTCCCTAACTTCATCAACTCTTCTCTGCCTCAATCTTTCCCTCCTCTCTCTTCTCTTATCTCCACCGCCGCCAACATCACAAGAATTTGACTCCAATGGCATTTTTGTAGTTTCCCCACCTTTGGTAGAAGTGACATTGTTGGGAGAAGAAGAGTTTAAGGGCAATCTTGGAATTCTACCACTTTTAGTAGTCCCAAGTAAGTCAAAGTCAACTTCACTCCACCCAACTTTATCCTCGTCGTCCCAACCAAACCTTTCACTGATCTCATTTAACTCGAAAACCGCATTATTACCACTACACGAGAAGACCTTCTTACGTCCACTCATTACACTTTCTGCAAATTCCCATTCTACCCTGTCTTGATAAACCGGGTCTTCAAGAACACGGTCAGCGAGTCTAGCCCACGGTTCAGTGTCACCGGCTCGAAGATTCTTCGAAACCCATTTCAAGTATGTTGAAGGAAGCGTTCCAAGCATTTTTCCCTTGTGTTTTCCAAAGTCTATGACTGTGTCTGTGGGTGGGATTGCTTGTTTGTTGGGTTTTGGTGGGGCTTTTTGGGTTTGGATTGGTTTTGGTTTGTTGGGTTTGAATGTGCAGGTGAGGGAAGGAAGTGTGGCTGACATGGAGGAGGATAGCGTGAGATTGGTGCAGGAGATAAAATGGAGACAACCTTCTTTTTCTTCGAGGTGAGTTAGTTTCTTACGCTATAATCCAACCGAGTCGAATTCAAATGTACTTGAATCGTTTAAAATTTCACAAGTTTGAATTTGAGTCGATTTTTATATTGAGTTTAAAATTTTATTTATGAAAATATATTTAACGTTCATGAGTCAACAGATATGGTCACAAATTTTTTGAGTTTTATTAAAAAAATAAATTAAAATGTAATTTTATTTGATGTAAAATTAAAATATAACATATTTATTAAATATTATTAGTATATTTTTTATATAATAAAATTATTTTTAATAAATTTAGCATAATTTATTATAAAATTAAATAATAATTTATTTATAAATAAAGTATATACATATGTGAAATATATATAATAATATAAAAAATTAAATATATAATTGAATTTATTCACGACCAATAAACGAATATGTTTGCGAACTTTCAAACCAATGACAGACAGAAGTCAGCGTCAATGAGGCTCGTGCCCCCACAACACTGGCGGAACCCCTTTATATTTGGATGTTCCATCCGTTCACCTTGAGGTGGTGCCCCACCAGACGGAGTGAAGTGGTGGGAACACCACATGCTTCTAGGGCACCATAACGGGGAAGAGGAAGAAATGGAGGAGTGGTGCTCGACACTGAAGAGGTTGCGCTCAAGGAAGAAGAAGAAACACAGGGGCATCAACGACAAGCGTTTAAGATAGGCAGATTGGTTTTTTTTTTTTTAAATTTTAAACAAAGGGGCGAACGACGTCGTTTGACCCGTGGTTTTAAACAAGTAGTGCATGTTAAAGGGGGTCAAACCATTCACAAAACACTTACACAACGCTTCTACTTCACACTTGACACCATCAATTGTCTCCTACGCAGTTGCCCCTGCTGTTGTCGTTTGTTGCAATGTATATTTTGAGTATTTTGTCAAAGGAGTTTTGTAACGCCTCCAATTTTTAAGAATTTTCACGAAATTATTAATTATTTTGGAAAATGTGCGAATACAAATTTCGCGAATTATAATTAAATAAAGAATGGTAAGAGAGTATATAATATGTTATGAAATTAAAAACGGGTCAAGTTATGATTTTCGGGAGAGAGAAAATTTTAAAAGAAGGTAGCAGGGGCAAAATGGTCATTTGTCATATGTATATATGGTATATGTTACCATCTTTCTTCTCATTTCCATCCTCACACGTAAGACCTCTTCCAAAACCTAAACTAAAATTCCAAAACCTAAAACCAAGCAAAAACTTATCGAATCTTGGTGATCGGAAGCTGTAGGATCGAATTAAGAGCTTAATTCGGTAAGTTTTCTTCGGCTTGAATGTAGGAA
>CANYCX010588565.1:0-16766 GCA_948193385.1 Breynia disticha f. nivosa
GAATAATTTAAATCATGATAATATATATATATATATATATATATATATATATATATATATATATATATATAATATTAAATTGATAATTAAAGTTTTTAAATATATTGTGTATATTGAACATTTGAACTTAACTATTGAAAAAACAAACATATCATCTATATATATATTAGAGGTGAAAAAATTTTAGTATCAACAGTTTACAATTTCATGGTTCATGAAACTGCAACGACCGGTTCTAGTGGTTCAGTTCCGATTCTGAAATTGAAATCGACGGTTTCGATTCATTAAGTGATGTTGATTTTTCTACTAAAAATGAATTGAATTGCCGGTTTAAAACCATGAACCGCCAGTTTACGGTTCTATGGTTCTCGGAACCGGAACCGGTACTGAATCTAGCCGATTCCGACAGTTCAATTCGATTTTGAAACCGGTGGATTCAGTTTCATCTTTTTACCTCTATATTTTGAACTTAATAAAAATATATATATTATCTGGTTTCAAAAATAAAAATATATATATTATCTATATTACACCAAGAAAAGAAATGAAAAAAAAAAATAAAAAAACAGCTCTCAGTACCAACTCATCCGATCGATTTATACATATATAGCTATCCTAACTCTGTAAATCTGCATATAATAATTCAAGCACAAAAAATAAATTAACCTAATTACTCAGATCATGAACCTATAAATCGACCTTACGCTTGCACTTAGTGGATTGAATGGCCAAGCTTGAAATATTTACCGTCACGCTACAGTTCATCTTCACAGTCACATGTCTCCTTATTATCTTCAAGATTTTGATCCTCCCTGGAATTCTTGAGTAGCTTGTTAATGAAAAGATCCCAGATCCCAATTCCTCAGTAAGTTTAGGGTTTGACATGAGCCTGTCCGTGATCATATCCACCGATATGTTCATCCTCGTCGTCCTTCGAGCTTTGGCCTTTCCAGGTGGTCCTCTAGCCTCTCCGGCCACCGTGCCGTAATAGAACAGCGTTGTGGTTGTGTTTCTGTACTTGAATGATGCGATATTTGGGTTTTTCACAGAAACATCTGCGAGTATTGATATGTTCGTCCCTGGTTTTGGAATATTTGTATTGTTCAGAAGCTCGAGATTTGTGACTGTGAAGTTGTTCATTCGGATCACTGGATCTTTGACTCGAAACACTGTGAAAATCAAAACTACGATCACTATTGCTATGATGAGAACTAGAGCTATGAGGCATCCACAACATTTCAAACATTTTCTGCTCCGGGGTTTCTTCGTGTTCACGGTAGCTTCTTCCTCGTCGCTGGTCGGGCGATCTGCTGCCGGGGCCAGTGGCCTTACTTGCTCATGTATAGCCATAGTGTAGTGGAAAAGATGGATGAATATAAAGGGAGGTTTGTCGGAAAGAGAAGGAAATTGGAAGTTAGTTTGCAATTTGGTTTTTTATAATGGGGATGGGACAATAATTTAGGTTAAAAATTATTCAGTTGTTTGACTTAATGGGATTCTGAACGATTTGTGTTTTGTCCTACCAAGCCGTTCCACGTTTGACTACCAGGTTCGTTCTTTTTCCTCGAACTAAATGTGTGATCGAACCGCCAAAAACTTCATTTAATTAAATCCTAAAAATTATAGGAACGTCTCTTTTGACATTCTTATTCTCCCTCCATTCTTAAATATTTGTCAATTTGAGTTTTTTACATAAATTAAAAAAGCTAATAAATAGACTATAAAATGATTTATTTGTACTTCTAAATAAAGTAGGTACTACAAAAGAGAAAGAAAAAACAGAATTAATTAGAGTAATTGAGGGGCATTTTATGTAAAATAATGATAAAAATGTTATATTAACAATCTTTACGGAACAAGAATTTAATGCTAAATTAACAAATATTAAGGAACAAAGGGGGTAATTAAAAATATATGTATGTTGTCATATTTGTAGGAATGCTAGAATCTTAACACACAATTATAAAAATGCCCAATTTTAAATTCACAATCACAAGAATGGAATTCAGCTGATTTTTTAAATAATTGTCATAATTTAAAACAATTCAAATGTGTTACTGTAATTTGATTTTAAAAATTGTCATATCTAATCCAAAAATCAAGGTAATGTTATTCACATATGTTCATTGCTTAAAAAAATTAAAAAATTTTAATAAACCATTACAAAAATATAAACATTACAGAAATCAACAGAAATAAAACGTTTTAATACAGCTAAAAATCTTCTGAAGAAATTATTCCACATAATAGATTGCATCAGACATATAATTATTTGTATACAAAAAAAAATATTTTTGTTCAAAATTTTGTTTTTTTTATTATATAAACATTTTTTTGAATAATATATTTTTATCTTATTGCTTTATGCACAAGCAATGACATCCGTGATAAGAAATGCACGAATAAACATTTTGGTCACGAATAACAAAGTTCATTTTTATTTTTTTCTGTTCAATAAAAGTACATATAAATTTAAACAATAAGGGGAAGAGAATATGTATATGTTCATAAATGTTTATTTTTTTATTTTATGTTATTTTTTAATATTATTTTCATTCAATAAAAACATGAAGCATTCATGTCTACATTCTCAGCATTAACTAAACAAAAATGAACAAAAAAACAAACTTCTGTATACCAGAAACAATCCTCAAAACAAAAAACTTAAAAATATCTACAATATTATTAAACGAATAACAAAAAATGAACAATAAAAAACTGATATTCATACTTCATTAACGTTAACAAATACAATTAAAAAATAACAGATTTTGTTTGGAATGAGACATAACGAAAATTATATCGCTGATTAAGAGATTTGCTAAAAAAGAAATCTATCAACATTAAAATTCATCAAATCATGATTTAAAAAAGACAAATCTTTTAATGAACAACAGTTGAAAATAATTTTGCCTATTTTATAAAAAAATAGTTATTTATAGTGTTTATTATTGTTCATATATATTCATAATTAATGATAAAAATTGGGATATACAACTCAAATAGAAAACTAATCACTTGCTAAAAGTCATGAGATTTAAATGACACAATCTATAGAAAATATATATGTTTATAGTGCTCATTATTGTTCATATATAGAGAAAGAAATTGTAAAAAGTGTTTTTATTTAGTTAGAGTTTTATGAGAATATAAAAAATAATTAAAACGAAAAATCAGACACCTTTTTTTTTTTGAAAAATAGTGAGTATGAACGGATTTTAACCCTTTATGACATTTGTATGATTAAAAATTGAAAATCAGACATTATCACAATTAAAGAACTAAAAATCAACAAAAACATAAATGAACAAAGATCATAATTGAAATATTATAGTTATATAGAATGTCATTTTTAATAGTATCATTAAGGGTGTATGGGCGCCACCGAGCGTGTAGATCAGCTGGTGTGAGTTGTTCTAGTTTAACTAGAGATCTCAAGTTCGAGTCCTGGGTACGCAGCTGCGTTAAAATTCGATTGGGAGAGCTTTGCCGCCATTGTAGTGCTCCAACGAGGATTAGTCTGAGGTGTTCAGGATACTTCAGAACAAAAAAATTAAGAGTGTATGGTTGTTGGTTCGATTTGAGTTCGGATTGAAAATCCACCAATTCGAAATCAAACCAAATTTATCGAGCTGGAGAAAAGTTGAACCAAAATCAAAATAAACTGTGAAAAAACTGCTAAAAACAGTTTAATTCGATTTAATTTCAGTTTAGAATAATCGATTTAATTTTTTTTCCCAATGAGAAGTTTTCTTAGCCATACTAAAAATTTGATTCATCTCCTCCACTCAAAAACAGAAAATCCTTTCTCATAAACTTTAAAGTATTTTATTAATTTATACAATTAAATATACAATTAATCTAGAAGATGAAACTATAAGACAAAATGGTCAAATGTTACCAGGTTATGGCATTGAGTGTTCAGTAATCAAACATTACCAGGTTATGGCATTGACATTTTAGTAGTGAATTTCGTCACTATTTTTTTTTGAAATAGTAAATTTCGTCGTTATTTACATGGCGAAGTACCAAATTTAATTTGTAGGATAAATACCTGCCAACTGCTAACTCATAACTTCTAAATTATTAACAAATCAATACTAAGAAGTGTTTGATATTCTGGTATGCCTTCATAAATGAAATGAAAATGACTAGGGTTAGTCCACATAATTCTATCTTCCACAGCTCCTGTCAAATAGAAACAACTCTCCACAACTCTCTTAGTTGGGACGGATTTAAAAATATTTTACCGTACTTTCGACGGTAAAGTCTTTATGTGAAACTACACGATACGGTTTAATGTTAAATTAATGTGTCATTTTATGGTATGCACTTAAGGTTTTAATGTTCTGATAAATTATTTTGTTAAATATTTCCTGGCTTTTTTGAACATAGATTCTATCGATTACCTAAACATTTCAATAACAAAATAAAACAAGATAATAAAAAATAAGATAATGATCAAATTTCATTAATGAATGTTACGACTTAACTTTTAAAAATTAAATTATATTATTTAATGTCTCTAAAACTCTAACAATCAACAAATAAAGAAATTTAACAATCACCAAATAAATAAATTTATCTATAAATAAATAAATGAATAAATAAATACAATGCTTACAATTCTAAAAAAACTGTTGCTTATAAAAAAATTCAAAATCATAGGTTTAATGGATAAATTTATTTTATTTTTTGAATACTCCTTTAAAAAATCATAAAATAATTTAAATTCATAAAACTAATGCAGTCATAATATAAGACATCTCGTCATATTCGCATGGATACCATAGCTAATTAATTGTTCGATCACTTTTAGATTACTCCAGTAGACACTTAAAATCCTGGTATATTTAATACGTCTGTGAAAGAGTAATCAAACCGATTGAAACTTAAAGATTGACTAGAAAGGGTAGTTAGGATATTTTGCTGCACTAATATTTTAACATATCTTTATTTTTAAAACAGTAAATTAAAATATATTTAGCTATATATTCATTGAATGGACCTCTAAATTATTGTCTTATGTATTCTTTGGTTATATCTTTGATTTCATTTTTTAAAAAAAGTTAAATGTTTTACTTTTTTTTTATACATATAAAGTTACTTAGTAAAACTCTAGTAAGTTGAACTACCTCCCATTGAGAAACTGAGCCACTTTTGTAATTATATTTCTAAATTTATCTCATGAAATATCTAATTGATAATTTTTGAAAAAAATTAAATAAATATCAATATTAATTTATAAAAAATAATTAAACAACTTTGAGACTAAAATTAATTGACAGAAAATTAAAAGAGAGTCGAAAAATGAGAAAACAACAATTGAAGCCGAGGAGCTGAGTGTTTTTTCCAGGGGAATGTTGTGGGAAATGTAGACTGATGTCTTAAAACACAAAGTAGACGATGGAAATGCAAGTTGAAGACTGAAAATTGCAAAAGTAAGCAAGGGACTAAAGCACAGGATCTAGAGCTCAGTGCTTTTTCTAGGGGGAAATGGGTAAATTGAAGTTGGGCACGTAAATTGGAAATGAGAATAGAAATGGATGCTGGGGAATTGGAAAATAGAGGCACGAGCTGATGTGCTGTAACTACAACTCACTGTAGAAATTGTAAAGGGAAAATTGGTCTGTTTTTTGTTATCTGTTGATTGTTTGACTGTTGGCTCCCGACGTCACAATCTTTGGGCTAAAATTTTTTGGTTTAAACACTAAAATATTTCATAGTTGATCACCGGAAGTAAACTTAAAACTTGCTTATTTCTAATTTTACGAAACTTAGTAAACAAGGTTTCACACATAATTCATGAGAAATGCCAACAAGTGTAAAAATCTAAACTCCAACCACCAAATGTAAACTCATGTCAAGGGAGAAACGTCAGCACAACCCCTTGGAATACAACATTTTCTCCAAATCTAAAACATAAATAGCACACATGTAAATTTAGGGATGACAATTTCTAATTCGATAATATTATCTATGAGCATACGATCAGACACGATATAAATAATACAGATTTAATTTTTATAATATTTAATATTATAAATAATAATATTTAATAAAAAATTTATTAAAATAATTACGATCCAATAATTTAAATTGTCACATATATGCGGATCTCATATATTGATGCTTTTTAGCTTTGCAGAATTCATTGATTTGTCAGTATTAGGAGAATGGCTTGTATAGAATTTGTCAATTTTTCATCTCTAAAATATTATTTCTCATTTAATGTAGAATTCGTAGGTACGAATTAAGGTTGTCCATCACTACAACCTTTCACGACAACTACTACATAACTACGGTTTAAGGAATTGACTTTGGTGTACATTATTCGATTTCTGGAATTCATTATGGTGTTTGGGGTATCATGCTTTATACACTTTTTTTTTTGTGATTTACACGCAATTAAAATTGCCGGTATATTATTTTAGGTTATTTTGTTATATGGGTAATTTTTTAATGCAATTATAATAATTCTCTAGTTTTTTTTATAAATTTTGTTACTTTTGTTAACATAGTGTCATTTATTTAAAAATTTTAGAGACTGTAAAAACTAAAATGCATACACGACGTCAATAAAATTAATAAAAGTTTTTAATTGAATTAATTTATAAAAATGTATGAAATTATATAGAGATAAAAAATAGTTACTCATAATATAAAAATAACAAAATATTTTATCCTAAAATTAATTTAAATGCTCAAATAATATCAATACAGTTGGAAAGAAGATTTTTAAAAGGAATTTTCTTATAGATTGGCGCAATCTAAATCGCTAGATCAATTTTATTTACATTTTTACCTTAAAAAGCATCATGTAGAGGTGTATATAAGCTGAATCAACTGCGAGTAATTTGGTGTTTGGCTCGGAAAAAATATATCACATGACGCAAAATCAAACAAGTTTGTACAAATATTGAAACTTGAAGCTTAATGAACCGAATTTAAATAATTTAAAACCTGAGTAAAAAAACTTGTTAGTATTGGGATAATTACCCAAATATTAGTTTGAGTGAAAGTGATATTTGTTAAAATTTGTTCATTTCTGTTAATGCTAGTTAAAATTTTGGAAATATGAAAATGCCTAATTTTGAATTTGCAATTGTAAAAATGTCAAGATATGTTTAGTGTTCATCGTTGTTAATTATTGTTTATAAGTCGAAAAAACAAAAAGTGACATTTTTATATTTTAGAACATTATATCTGATATTTATATAATTATGAACTAAAGTCTCGTCAATCAACAAAAATCAACAAAAAATAAAAAAAATATACTGATACTTATATCATTCCAAACTCAAAACATAATAATTTGTATAATTTTCTAAAAAAAATCCATATGCTACAACCTTCAAAGTATAACCCAATTTACAATTTCGGAAATTTAACTTTTTCCAATGAGGTCAAAGGACGAGATGACAAAAATGATCAAATAAAAGCGTAAAAAAACATGGAGATGCGGGGCATCGATCCCCGTACCTCTCGCATGCTAAGCGAGCGCTCTACCATCTGAGCTACATCCCCCATGGCACACTTTTGATTTTGATGTTATTATTTTATTTAGAGTTCCATTACATAGCATATATATATAGAAGAAGTCACCTGTACAGACTACATGATATTTATATCAGTGGAGACTATTTGAATTATTTATTTATTATAGAAGTAAAACTGAAAGATAAGGATCTAAATGAAATCAGAGAAAGTTGGGAGCTTCATCTCTCCCTTTGTAGAGAGAGGGATGGTGAAGTTTCCAACAATCGGAAGATCAATGGTAAGACCCAACTCCAATTCATAGTCAATGTCCCAGTCCGCGCCTATGTCTCGAGCCAGACTCAGCAGTACGTTGTGTGGCACATTCACCGGCACGTCAAGGTTCGTTGTGGTGTTTGCAGTTAGCGAGCCAGGGTCTGGAATTGTCCCTGAAGCGATCACCCTGCACCATATAAATATTCATGTAAGATCTAGATTCACATAAATTTTTACCACGGAGGAAGCAATTCAATTGATTTATTATATTCTAAGAATGATTTCAGCATCGATCAGATCATCGGATGATCATTGATTTAGACATGATATGAACAGAGAAACAGTAAGGACGAAACGCGAACAGAAAGAGGGATCCGCAATCAAATCGAATCAAATCAAAGACAGGTACAACTACAAATAAATAGATGATTAATAGGAGAAATAAAAAGAGGAATTAATTACCTGGAATTGCTTTTGAGAGTGTAAGAGATCTGGCAAATGGGGATTGCAGTGCTATAAGGGTTGTTGACGGAGACCTGGGCTGCATACTCAATCCTGTCACGGTGAGCACTCTTGAGATCGACGTCCTTGACACTGGCTTCTGGCTTCTCAAAGTTGCTGATCTTTTCTGCCACGAAGTTCTTTGCCTTGTCCATGAACGATTCCGCCATTGCAACACCACTGTGACGAAATTCTGTTTCGGAAGAGAATGAAAAATAGACAGGTAAAGCAAGCAAATTTTCAGACCCGCTAAGTCAATTTATGTGGGACTTCCTTTTATACACTAGAATTTTAGACTTCTTCATAAAATAAGTACATCTAAGAAATTTAATAAAATCAAACCAATTATCGACCAAAAAAATTAGTTATTCGTTTATTAATCGAATTGATAATCTATTAATTTATTGATCGAATTAATAATTTAAAATTAAATTGAATTATTAGTTTATTATTTAAATTGATCAATTTATTAATTTTTATTAATTTATTAATAATGTACTTATAAATTAATTTAAATATTAAAAATAGATTGGACTAATAATTTGTTTATTGACTCAACTGATTATCTCAATATAATTTTTGTTATATTATAATAAATTATTATATTAATTAAATAATATTTTAAAAGAACGAAATGGTAGAAAAGACAAAAGAGTAAGGGTTGTCGGCAGAGAAATCGTGATGAGTCATGGAACGATTTGTGGCGTGGCGTGTTTCCAGGATGATATATGGGAGAATACGTGTGAATCTGGTAGTTTTCCAGGCGTAAGAAGATCTGTGTTGTTGGGGAGATTTCATTCGGATAAACTGTATTCCAATGATTTAATGCTGTTCTTCATAATTAACATTCTGGCTATTAGATTTGGAATATAAATCGAATAATAAAACGTCACGTGTGTCTAATTTTCTGAGCGTCAATAAATTTAATTATATATTAAATAGATATATAATTTATTGAAAAATAAGTTAATATTTAAAAATTATATTTTAATAAAATATATAGTATATTATGATTAATTATACTATACTAGTTTAAAAAAAAATTATATAAAAAATACTCATAATATTCAATAATGTGTCATTTTTTAATTTTATATCAAATAAAATTGTATTTTATTTTTCTTTTAGTCAATTCTAAAAATCTTGTGAACAGATTCATTATTTCACGAGCTTTAAATATATTGAACTTTACAAAATTTTGAGCTAAAAAAAAACCTTGATCGAATTCGAATTCGTAAAATTTTCAACGAATTAAATTTGAATATTTTAAAACTCCACTCAATTACAATTGTATGTGCATGTGTATAGTGGAAGATTAATGTTGAATTATACAAATTTGCTTGATCCAGCCTTGCTACCCATGATTGAAACTTTGAGAAAAAAAAACTAAGTTTTTTTTTTCGGTTACCAAGGAGGGCTAATAGGTGCCCTATGAAACTTCTAAGTGTCGAGGACAAGACGGGGTATAGCTAACCCCATTGTATCTTCCCAAAGTGTCTCCAAAACATATCTCAGTGCTTGGCATAACAGATGATATCCTTGCTGAGAGCTTGCCCAGGTTGCCAATCTGTCGGCCAGTCTGTTTCCTTCCCTGTACGAGTGCTCCAGTCGGACTATCCAATCACGCCCCAAGAAATTTTTACAACATTGAACAAGTGGAGCAAGAGGGTGACAAGGTGCCAGGTCTGTTTGTAGGAGTTGCAAAACAGGAAGAGAGTCAATAGCCATTATAAGTCTTCTTATGCCCTCCTCCCAAGCCAAAGAAAGACCGTAATATACTCCCCAGATTTCGGCCATAATGGCCGAGGTAGATCCCAGGTTCGCTACAAATCCCTTAACCCATTGGCCAGCAGCATTCCTGATCACTCCACCACACGACGCTATCCTTTGTTCTCCTTTACACGCTCCATCTGTATTTAATTTGGTCCAGCTCTCAGGCGGAGGATGCCAGGTCACCAATGTCTCCTTGGTTCTCTTCTGCATTGTCCGCTGCGTGTTGTACGCCTCCAATAGGCTGACCACCTGCTTTCTTAGAAAACAAGCACTCACACTTACATCATCTTTAGAAAATATGATGGCATTTCTTTTTTTCCATATCCACCAGCACACAAGAATAAAAACATCATGCCACACCATTTTATGCCATTTGAAAGTAGTAATTGTTAAATTAAAGTAAATCCACTCCTCTAGAGGGAAATGAAAGAATAAGGATACGACCTCGGCTGGTAGGAGTTCTTTCCATAATTGTTTCGTTACCCTGCAATCTCGGAACAAGTGCAAAGTTGTTTCTATACCTTCGTTACACACGTTGCAATCTAAATCCACCTCCATTCCTCTTTTTCGCAAATGGGACTTTGTGAGAACCCTATCCTTCGCAAGCAACCAACCAAAAAACCTCTGGCGTTCTAATAACTTGGCTTTCCAAATATTTAAATTGAATCTAAGGCTACAACTACTAAAGCACTAACAATACTAAGTGAAAATGTAAAAGTAAGTCTGTCTACACGTGTCTTTTCTCTTCACTTGTCTTCCTATTTATAGATCTGCTTTAGCAGTAAACTCAAGTTAATTTAAATTCGACAATTACTCCATGTTGCATCAGATTTCCCTCTATTGGCAATGTCAGTTTCCCATGTCCTGGTAATTATTGGAATGCCTACGTTTTCCTGTATAACCCCATTTGAAAATGGAAGGTGTGTTGTCATCATGTTCGTCCACTATCTTACTAACCGTTGACCTACGTTTTGCTTTAGTTGATATCATTCCTTTTAAGTTCAAGTTTAGTCTACTCAAACCGACCTTTGAAATGTTTTCTCGACCCTTTAATGAACAACTTTTATGACTTCCATTCAGTTCTATCTGCCATTAGTCGAACTGCTCAGATTTCTCCGACCTTCTTTGATTGGCCCACATGTATTCAATCGTTCTTTGATCGACTTTTTTCTTTCAATACCTCTCGATTGACCCACATGCATTCGATCGTTTTCTAATCGATTTCTTTATCTCGAACCTTCTTGATCGACCCACATGCATTTGATTGTTTTCTAATCGGCCACTCTTTTAACTCTTCTAGATTAATCCTAATGCGTTCATCGTTCTCTAATCACTTCTACTGTGGCGCATGTCTTCTTCAGCTCTTTACTTTGTGTTGGTCTCATTTTCTCTTGAACTTTCTTCATTTCTATGGGGTTATTTCCTCCATTAAATACCCTAACCCTTCATTAACTCCTTTTAACATATTTTTAAACTTCTTTCCTCCTTGTCTTTTCGAATTCTATCAACTTTATTTTTTAAAAATTATTCTCAACCCTTAATCTTTTACATGATTTCAGACATTTAATGTTTGATAGTTGATTCTAAACCCACTCTTCCTTTTTTGTCCTAAACATTAAATGCTTTTTCATCATTACTTTTTCCTCGAACCTCATCTTATTCAACCACATGTCACTCAGTGTTAGCAAGATCAAAAGAAAGAAAAATGCTTCAAATAGATCCAACAAATTCTTGGTCCTTCATACTTTGCATGTCTGTTTCTTTCCTTTGTATAAATCAGTTGCATTAAGGTGAATTTCGTTCATAAATAGCACCAAGTTTTACTTAATTACATTACTTCTACCATAAAACAGAACTTGCTATAAGTTGATTTCGTTTTCTTTGTTTGGTCATAAGGAGATTTTGATTAGTGAATTGAGACGTTGGACTACGGCTTTGTCTATCCTTGGCAAAAAGATAAAATCATCGCTACCATGATCATGCCACATTAGCATTTCATTAACTTTTTATTTATTAAACTTTTTTTTCTATTTATAAACCTCTCAATAGCGTTTACAGTAGTATCCATCATACTTCTCATAAACATATGAAAATGAAGTGGTTTAAATAAATGAACTATTTCATGGTGACAAACTTTCTTTATGGGAAGAGGTTTAACGTAAGTATAAATTAGGGAATAAACCTCATTATGAAGCTCTAACACAGAGTACTGCAAGCCTAATTGTCTATAGCTAGTGGTGGAGACAATATCAACTAAGAGCATCCCTACTCATAAATCTCTTGAAGATGTTTATGAAAATGTCACGCAAACATTTTATTAATTTCTCATTTATTAAACTATTTATCTCTATTTATAAATTTCTCATTAAACTTTATAGTAAGACTCATCATATCTCATATATGTCTCTCTTTAAACAAGTGGGAGTCACTTTTGAGTGGACCTACCTACTATGAAGTGGTTTATATATATAAACCACTCCATGTTGGTAAACCAAAGTAAGAGGACAAACCCCCTATTATGGATGCTCTAAAATTAGGAAAAAGTTATCATAAATCTCAGGTTTCTGTTAGGATTTCTAGCCATGGATCTAGTCACAGGGCGATGAATCGGTTGTTTAGATTTTTGCTTCTGGTTATTTTGGTGGGGAGCTATGGTTAAGGTGTTGGAGCTCAAGCGGAGAGCTACGCCTATCCGGAAGCTCGAAAATAAAAGAGAAAGCTATCTATCTCTGGAGAAGAAGAAGTTTGTAAAATTTGTTAATGATCTTATTGATGAGGCAACAACCTATTTATATTACATCAAATGTTTTCTGAATAGGAAGACAAATCACTGAAATCTGAATACCTAAACAGGAAAGAATCTAAAGAGGAAAACTGAAATACTTATTAACTATTAAGAATAGCAAAGTAGGAATTGATACTAAATAGGAAAAGACTTGCTGGCCAGCTATGCAGTTGCAATTACTGCTTTAGAATCCTGCTGTCGTTTCTTCTTGCTTGAGTATTGACGTCCATAGAAGAAATCCACAACAGTTTCAGCATAGTATAATTGGAGATTTCCTTAGAAAATGTTAACCACATAAGATAATTAGTGACAAAAGCAGTGATAACTTATCATACAGATCCCTAGGTCTGGGCTTTAGAGTGCTAGTCCATCATTAGTTCCCCTGCAAGGACTTTCCAGATCTTCCCAAGTGCTCCCTCTCGCCATTCACTAGCAAATACAAAGCCAAAAGAACTGCCTCATAAAAACATCAAAACATGTATAAGCCATAATCTTTATTCCAACACTTGCTTCAAAGTAGATCTACATTTACATGAAGATGCCATTCTCAATCAGATACACATTCATTGTAAATTTCAGCTAAAATGGATCATGAACACCTCTTAATCTTATCGCAACATTAAAGAGCAGGATAAAATTAACAGAGATAACAACCAATTAGACCAGAACTCGTGCTCCCACACCACATAAACTATCAACAGTCAGAAAAGCTGAACCTCTACGCTCAGCCAAGTTTTCGCAAACAATCTGTGGCCTAATTTTCTAAGTAAGAATTGATTCTTTCCATACTATCAAAATTCCTGTTGAGTTAATTGCCAAATGAAAAGCAGATGCCTGTAACCATTGAGAGTTCAAAGAAAATAACAACAGAAGTGCCATGGAACGTCGATTGTAGTTCCAAATCAGCTGATGATCATCTTGTTCAGATATTCATTATGCTCAGGGAAATACTTCAATAACTCATCCTTGGTAACCCACACATGATCCTCACACTTCCTGATGTTGAACTTGTTTGTGGCAATAACTTGGGACTTGAAGAAAAAACGCTAACAAACAAAAAAATATTATAATCAGATGGCGTAAAAATCGAATGATTAACCATTTGAATCAATGGAAAATCACTAGGCATGATTTATGTAAAACAAAAGAGAATCTATTATTAAGGGAAGCAAATGATACTTATAAATAGAGAACATAAGGCCTGAGTACATGTTTGTAAAAGCTATTGTAAAATTTACTGTCAGTCATACCTTATAGCCAGAGTCTGGTGCATTATCTGTTGACGGTATGACCATATGACCCATAGGAGCATTTCCAACAAAATATGCATGAGAAAGATCCCCTAAAACAAACTGCAATGCAGACTCTGCACACTGCAAATGTTCACCAAATATGTCAGCCAAACATGTGAGATGAAGAAAAAAAGATGGGATTTGGAACTAAATGATCACATGCAAATTTTACCTTACGCAATGTTTCCTCAGACTCGTAAATTTTCTCTGGAAAATGCCAGACAGGCTTCCCGTCAGGAGATGACATTGTATTTCCGTAGAGAAGGAGGTAAAGTCTTCTATCAAGGGCTCGCTGTAATGACCTAAAGAACATGAATCAAAAGTCAGAATATTTGACTAAAGATGGACAATCTCCTGATATCTTAAGCCCTACAAGAATTGCAATTATCAACTAAAACATTTCCCGATATCCCGGTGTGATTCAATAGTGAAAATTTTTTCTTAGAGAAAGGTAAGTAATAAGCATTCACCCCACCATATTGCAATCTTACAACAGCAAGCAACAGATTAAAGAAACTAGTCCTCACTTCATTCATGTCTACCGATTCCACATTCACCAAATTATTATGCCCCTTTCCAAATACACCATTCCAAAACCCAAAGGCGGTGAGAATAATATTTTCACAATCTAGCAAAAGAAAATCATGCATTCACAACCAACAAAGAAGAGAAGAAAACACAGCCGTCAATGCATATCTTACTTTGTATCATTTGTTTTGTCAGAGTCAGTGATCCGTGGAGCTGGCACATAGTCGATTTGGTAGTCGCCTTTTGTCCTGGTTACAAAATTATTAGAAAGTAAATGATGAGCAATCCAAACTTTCAATAAAAACATTCAACACATCTGCCGTTGTGCAGTTTGAACGCATCAGCGCATATGCAACAAGGCGTAACCAAAGGACATGACAGTACAAAGTCAACCAGCGATTACCACAAAAACAGAATTTAAACCATTCTTTACATAACTTCTGAATCTATAATGAAGTCATAACAATAAGCTACTTCCAAACTAAACGCAAAAAGGATTCTCACAAATAACATATCAATCCCCATGTAAAACAAATGTGAAATGCATTTTCTAAAAACAACACATTTCTCCAACAACAGACAAAAAAAAACTGTCCGAATAATTATACCTCGAATTAGACTTGTCGAGGAACTCATCAGGGTACCTGCGCCGATACTGTTGCCTCCATCGAAACCTATTCAATTTACCAAAAACACGATCCAATAATCCAACATTGAAAAACCTGAAAAAATAATCGTATGGAATTGCAAAATGCTTATCATAATGAAGGGATTTGAAGAAAGAGGGATTGACAGGACTGACGAGAATTCTTGGAAGGCGTAAACGACAGGATCTATCTTAGGAATGACAACTGGTAAGCGCTCGAATAATACGGAAGCTATGATTTTCTGCATTTGGATCAATTTGTTGAATAAATCCTACGGTTGCCGTGCATTTTTATTTTCTGCATTTGTGTTTTCTTTTTCTCTCTCTGTTTTTTTTTTATTATTATTCTCCGTTTTGTTTTGTTGACAAAATATACATTTTGCCCCCTAGACATTTATGGATATCAGTCCTTGCTCCCTGAACTAGAAGTAGGTTAAGTAGAACTGTAGAGGTGTCCTTAATGTGCTAAATAAAGTTGAGTTCAAGGAAGTTATTGATAAAGAATGAGCCAGAGTCCATGCATCAAATTCGTAAGTCTATGTTCGTGAGTGAATTCGTGTTTGCAAGCTCATGTTCGTGAGTAGAGCTGTAATCGATTCGAGAAGAGCCGAATTTTGGAATGTTCAAGCTGAGCTCGTTAAAATTTAACGAGTTCGTAAAACATCGTATTCTAACTATCGTGCTAATTACGTATAATTTAAAAAACTTTCTTATCGTTTACTACTGTGACATTTTCGTTACAATTTACTTAACTTAAAGTTACGTGAAGTAACTTCATACCAATAGGTTGGATATTTCCGAACTTTATTATTCTGTTATATTCCCAGAGTACCAATCGTATTAGTTAACACATCAATGGATTAAGCTTTGTGTTACGCTAATACGCCCTTTATTCTGTAATTAGCAAGTCCATACTTTACGTAAAACTGCTATATAACGACTATAATATGGATATCCCAAAACCTATTGCAATCCCCCTGCAAATCAAATTCTCATTTATAAAGCTCTCATACACAATTTCATATCATCCAACATGCAACTCAGGCATTAGATCTTTCATCAGATCTCTATCAACAAGCCACCTCATATATATATATAACACTATAAAAACATATTGTAACTATCAAACTATAGACAACATCAAGTCGTCTAATATCAGTCTCAACGTATAATATACAAACTATATAAAAACATCATAACATATCAACCATATGTGCAAAATGTCCTAATGGCATCAGCTGAAGAGAGAGAAGTAGATCAGGTAGCAGCTGTCCAACCTCTAGCAAAAAGAAACTCTGACACTGCTAGAAAAGAGGTCTACTCCTGCTAAACTCTGTACCTGAAACAATCATCGCAGTTGTATGAGTTGCGGGCTCAGTGAGTAATCTTTAATTCATTTTACGATATTTCGTAAACTGTCATATAGGTATGAACTAAACTTTCTAGTCAGTTTCGTTTCGTAAATTACTCGTAAAACACAATAATAAAT
>CANYCX010588695.1:0-11337 GCA_948193385.1 Breynia disticha f. nivosa
ATGTTTTATATGGATGTTTTTAATTTGGGCCCGAGTATGTTTTCATGAAAAATTGTATCTCCTCTAATCGATTTATGATTTAACTCTGATATTATTATTATTTTATAATTATTCTATAATATTGTTAATTAAATGGAAAATGGAAATTAATTTTTGAGGGTCACGATTGGGCTCCAACTTATGAAATTAAGAGGGACTATAATGATAAAAAAAAGAAAAAATAGGGACTATAATGATGTGAATTTGGTGACGTAGTTGTTGATCATGAAGAAAACGTTTATCTCGTGATTTCATCAAACACATTATATGTATAGTCTCATTAATAGCCACCATCACAGTCTTATCAGAATTGAAAAAAGAATTCAGTAGTTGGTTTATTGGTCGAACCAATAGTTTATTGGTTAAACCAGTAATTTAAAAATAATATAAATAAATAAATAATTATATATAAATATACAAAATTATTAAGTTTTTAAATTATTTAATATTTTAAATATTTAAAACCGGTCCTGTTCGCCGATTCGCCGTTCACCGGTTTAATAGCAAATCGGTCTTAATGGTGAACCGGGACCGGACCAGTGGCCGGTTCACCGGTCCTACCGAACTGAACCAACATTGACCAGGACTAATAAAAATTCACTAAAATAATCAAATCGATTACGAATTCATCAAATCGAATCGAAATTTAGGTTTACTCCGGGAATTGAATAGGTCAGTGGTTCGATTTAGAGCAAACAACTAAGAGTAATTTGATTAGTGGTTTTATTTTTTAAAAATATAACTCTCAACTGAAGCGACACGCTATCCACCAATTTTAAAAATATCTAGTTATAAATATACGTATCTAATATTTTAACAGAATTGCATTTGAAGTGAAAATGTAATTTTTAATTTACTGCTATGTTAATTTGAATTAAATATTAATTTGTTTATCATATGGCACAAATGAGTTGAAAAAATGAAACATATTTGAGATATTATATATAAAAAGTGCATTTATCTTTAAGTAACAAAGAGATTACTGTTAAAATTAAAAACAATTATTTTTAAGTTGTATTTTTTACCAACTACTTGAACCGACAAGAATTGTCTTTTGAAATTTATTTTGGATGAATACACTCATATAATAGAAACGTTGATGGATAATCATTTATCCAAACCGTCAAAGGTAAATATATTAAATAATTTGAACAAATAACCGACCGAAGATGCATGATCGGTCCTAACAACTAGAAAAATTACATTTTACCTTTATTATCTTTTAATAATTGCTTAGATCACACTATCCTTGGTTAGATGTAATCTAGGAACAGTGGCGGAGCTAGGCCGGTGCTGCACGTGCACCCACCGGTGCCGGGCGGAGCTCCTATTTATGGTGGTTTTTTGGAGGCAAAATCGAGGTGTGCACGGGAGGGAAAGGGAGAACAGGGGGGCACCGGTGTCCGATGGTGAAGTGGAAGTGGAAGTGGAAAAGGAGAATAGTGGTGGTCAGGCATGGAGGAAGGTGCTGGCGAAGCTGCTGGTGAAGGTTGAAATTGAGTGGTAATGGTTGATGGAAACGATGAAGAAGGAGAGGGGCAGGAAACCCTAAATTGAAACGGTTGCGTTTTAATTTTTAAAACTAAAAAAATTAAAATTGTGCTTAAAACGATTTTAAAAAATTAAAATAAAAAACCTTAGGTACCAACAAACTCATTCCTTGATAAAATAGAAGCACGCAACTCAGTCCCATCCCAACTCCCACCCACACCATACGACACACCCATCCACTACCACCATCAAGCTCATCAGTCGCTATTGAAAGATTCCCGTCACTTGCTGGCTGCCAAAGCTCCCATCCTTCACCTCATTTGTAAGTTTTTCATCTTTTTTTAATAATACGAACCCTAAATTGTTAGTTGAAATATGTCTTTTGGAAATTGCAATTTTTTTGTATTTGTGTTGGGATTCACTGGTTGTTATAAAAAATTAGAGAATAACTAATGAAATATGTTTTTATTTATGAAATGTTCATTTATGCATTTTGTCAAACACCTTATGTACATATTTTTTTTAAAAAAATTTTGATATATTTTTTAAAGACTTGGTGCACCCCTTATAAATTTATCCGGGATCCGTCACTATCTGAGAATCAACAAGGTCAACATGTTTTTGTAAAGACAGAGTAACACTTATGGAGTTGTGGTCCATGTTTTACGGATTGAAGCTTTTATTTGGGACAATTTTAGGACTCACTTGGTTGGGAGTATGTAAGGAGGGGAAATTGTACTTTTTAGGAAATGTACAATTTTGTCTTGTTTCGTTGCATTTTTTAATTCAACTTTCCGAAAAATGAAATTCCCTACTTCCTCTATTCAATGGAAGTTAATTACCTAGCAAAACCTAGGTAAGTTGAACTTTCATAAGGAAATTAAACGAATTTCACTATTATATCCCTAAATTTATTTCATAAAATATCTAATTGGTTATTTATGAGGACAATTATGTAAATATCAATATTAATTTATAAAAAATCAATAAATATTATTTACTTTCTCAAAAATAAAATTTGAAACAAACAACATTTATTCGTATTTTCTAGAAAGTAAATTCCCAAGAAATACTCCTCGGAAAATAAACTTATCGAAAAATCTACTCATTCAAACCAAGGCCTAGGAAGAATCAATTATAGAGTGGAAGTCACGTTGTTGTCAACCTTGTTAAAAGCCAAATTTGAATTGAAACATTACCATTAATACTGCTCCATGGTTGAATCTCTCCGTCAATCTAAGGCAATATAAATAATATATATAAATAAATTGATATAAGTATAAAATTATTTATTTTTTTAAATAATTAAAACCGATCAGATTCACCGATTTTCTTCAATTTCTACATCGACTGACTTACGAATTGATCTAAATAGTACAACCGGGTCGACTAGTGACCGATTTAGTGACTCGTCAGCTCAATCGATCAGTCCAATTTTTACAATATTAGTCTAAAAAACACCCTCTCCTTTTCCTTCGCCCCCTATTAATGTCTATCATGAAAAGAGGGCCTACAACATGATTCGTTAAATACTCTATTCGTTTGATGGAAATTGATTTTCTTAGAAAATATTTTCTATGTTTTTCAATCGTATTTTTTAAAATCATATTTTCTAATATTTCATATTTAAATATTTAAATGTAAAGAAAAATTTAATCCTATATTTTATATAAGAAAATATTTTCTTTAAAAATATATTTTATTAATTTTCTATTAGTTTTAAGTTATAAGAAAATATTTTCTCAAAAAATAATTTTGTCTAAACAAACCAGAGTCCATTTGAATCGAAACAACCGAACATGTTCGGAACCGGCCTAACCCGACCATACTTGAAACTGGTATATACTGGCTCCGGTTCCAATTCCCGTCTTTGCATATTAAGAACCATAACTACCAATTCAACAGTTTGAGTAAATGTTGGAACAGACAGTTCTAACGCCTGCATCGTTTTTCTTTTCTTTTTTTGTTCATTTTTCAATCTATAAATACTCTCAAGATAGAGGGAGGCATATTCAATCTTCTTGGCTTGGTCAACCAAACCAATAGTCTTGTAGTATTGGTTTAAGCTCCATAAGAAATTATCAATTTCCTTTGCATTTCGAGCCCCACCATAAGACTTAGGCTCGGATACATTCACTTTGGTGGATGGAGCGATCGCGGCGTGTGCAGTCCTTCCATTCGCCACGACCATCTTGCACAAGCTCCAATCCGCATTGGCCTCCTTTAACTCTTTCTTCTTCTTTCACAATCTTCTTAATTCTCTCTCAAAATCATTTTGGGATAATTTAACAAACATACTACTTAATATTTGCTTATTGAGAAAATAATCAATAACTTTGCTAATTGAAAATATGACAATCCAAACAATTCATATTTAAAAAATAGCCAAAACATAACTAACTGAACCTGAAGATATAATCATCCATAATTTCTCTTTCCTAAAATCTCATTCAATTCAAAATTCTAAATCAAACAAATTTTCACCTTCAGAAACTCACTATCGAAATCAAAACACACCCAATCAACACAATTATTGCAGAAATCAAAAAAAATCCAAACATTACTTTTTTCGAAAATCAAAGAAAATTGATGAAGAATCATGTTTGAAGAAATCAGATATTGTGTTTCAACTTAGGTATGAAATCAAGTGAAATCATTCTTATTTATTGTAGTTTTAAGTCAATTTTTCTATCAAAATTTCATAATTCCACCATTTTTTGGAATTTTCACGACGGAAATGAAATCTTAAAGTTCTTGTTCTCCAAAGTTGCACGAGATTTCTTTAGCTTTTAGAGAATGAGAATAGAATTTAAAGAGGGATAATTTGGAAAAAAATGTATTAAATTTCTAAAAATATGCTTATTTTAGAACAAATTTTCGAGTTTAAGAGAACATTTATTTAAGAACGAAAGGAATATAAAATTATGCACCAAACACCCATCATTTAATACTTGTATTTATAGTATCTATTAATACAAAGTGAATCAACCTCAGAAAGTTTTTCTAATAATTACATGTGCTTACACTATACGCAAACATTTATGAGCACTATCTAGATACGTTTCATTAAAAACATAATTATAAACCTTTGTCTTTTGAATTCAACAGTAATAGAGGGTCACTCAGTAACACATTCAGAATGCAAAGTTCGATCTTTAGTTTTGTAGCAGCTCTAGATGAGCAATATAGATTTGACCTACTGATTCACTATCTGCTCTTAATTTGTGAGGTGGTCCGACCTTTTTACTAAGATTTACTAAAGAAAACATAATTATAAGTGATTTTCATGATTGGTCGTTGGACTTCATTATTTAATTTTTTAAAAAATGAACAATCCAATTTAATTACGCATGTAGATCAATATGTATATGGCAGGCTTCATGCAAACTACACTTTCTAACTTTTCTCCCTCTAGCTAGGTTCGGACAGAATGGATGATTCCAGGAAACAGCCACTGCTCTTGTCTGAAAACGATGAATATCATCACCTTGTTACATCAAACAACGGATCTGTCACCTCTAATTTTGTAAAGGACACCGGTGACGTCCCTCCAATCACTGGACTTGCTGTTTTCAATAGAGAATTCTGGAAGGAGTTCGTTAAGCTCTGGTACTTGGCTGGCCCTGCCATTTTCACCATGATAGCCCAATACTCCCTTGGAGCCATTACTCAAGTCTTTTGTGGCCATGTTAGCACCATTGCCCTCGCCGCCTTCTCCATTGAAAATTCCGTTATCGCTGGCTTCGCATTTGGTTTCATGGTACGGCCGCCTTTTTTTATATACCATATTGTTTGCTCAAGCTAAGATTTCAACTTGTGTCTCTTCAGTATTAAAGCTGTGTTTAATAAATAGATTATGTAGTTTGAATAATAAACTCTAGCTAATATCAAATCTGAATGGAATAACAGATGGGGATGGGAAGTGCGTTGGAGACGCTATGTGGGCAAGCGGTAGGAGCAGGGCAACTAGATATGCTTGGAATATACATGCAAAGATCGTGGGTTATTCTATTCACGTCGGCATGCATTCTGAGCTTGATTTACATTTTCGCGACTGCAATCCTGAAACTGATAGGACAAACACAGGCTATATCAGAGGCAGCAGGTACACTTGCTTTATGGATGATACCACAATTGTTTGCATACGCAATGAATTTTCCAATGGCCAAGTTCTTACAAGCTCAGAGCAAGATCATGGTTATGGCATTCATCTCCGCTGGGGCTTTGGTGGTGCACACAATTCTCAGCTGGTTGTTAATGCTCAAGCTGAAATGGGGATTGGTGGGTGGAGCGATTATTCTTAACGTTTCTTGGTGGCTCATCGATGCATCACAGTTTTTGTACATAATTAGCGGTACTTGCGGCCAAGCATGGAGTGGATTTTCTATGAAAGCATTTCATAGTCTATGGAGTTTTGTTAAGTTGTCATTGGCTTCAGCCGTCATGCTTTGGTAAGTCACTTCGCACTAAAACTGAGTTTGGGAAGTATCATATTGAATAAATAAAATATAAGTAAGTGATTTATAATGATATGAGTTGTAGTCTTATACAAGGTAATTAGTTTTATATTAGAGAGTTTACAGCCTATATTGTTCATAAACCTACTCAAGTGTGTATAGTCCCATGGATTTTGACAGACTCAATAGTTGCAAATGATAAGCTTGAATTCGTGTCATTCGTGCCGTGTCATAAACTTGTACTCACAATTTTGTGATGAAACAAGTCTCCCAAATCTTAACCAACGACACTTGAGAACAGTTGTGTGGCCAAAAACAAAGTTGACAATTAGTTGGAGCTGTTAGCTATAGCACTACCATTCAACATTTATTATTTTGACTCACAATCTGAAACTGACAATTTCTATCTCTATGAAACTTCTTCGAACCTGACAAACGAAATGTAACAGTTTTTGTGGGACCACTTATTTCTGTGATGTTTATGGAGATTGGAAAGATGAAAGTAGTTTAATGATATTTGGAAATGAAAATTTACAGCTTGGAAGTATGGTATTTTATGGCTCTGGTACTCATTGCGGGATATCTGAAGAATGCAGAAGTCTCGGTCGATGCCTTGTCTATATGGTATGTCTTCAATGCCTCACAACATTTACTGGAGTATTTGTTTGCGCTAGATTAAAATCAACAACAATGTATAGGTAGTTCAACTATTAATGTTTAATATTTGGAAAAATATGGGCGGTCGGATCGGAAACCCGGTTGTCCGAAATTTAAACCATTGTGGATTTACGTTAAAAACTGAAAATGCATTAAATTTAACAAAATTCGTCAAACCAATTGAAAATTCGTCCTGTTAAACTAGTTTATATCGTTACTAGACGACGGCTAGTGCGGGCACCATCGGTTATTATGTTGATGGAACCCCCTGTTAACCCCTGTAACAGGGGGTTCCGCCGGCGCCAATGGGGCACGGGCCCCACCGGTACCCCTTAGGTCCGTCGCTGTGTGTATTATATGTACATATGTGGACCATAAATATTTAATTAAATTTAAGCTAGGTTGATACAATGAAGATATATTTATCATAAATTCTTTTTTTATTATGTATCTTTATTTTTATCTTCTAATGTTAAATAATTGTTATACTACATTTATATTTTGAGTAAAAATGAAATTGACATGAAATATATTGTATGCACGGGTATGACGGACATTTAACTCATATAGAAGATTTAATTTATATTTTTATATTTAACTTATAAAATAAAAATCTATCAATCAATAAAAAATATAATATTTTAATTTATATTTTATTATCAAATTTATCAAGTAAAATGTCAAAAATAAACACCTAAAAAATATAACATACAAACTAAGTGTAATCTGAAAATAACAAATAAGAGAGAAAATTTGATACTTACATTCTAGAAACATGATTTTGAATTATGTGTGTATATATATATATAAAGTTAGGATAAAAAAAATTTTCTAAATAATATTATTTTAAATACAAATTTATAAAAATTAAAATAAAAAAGACATTATAGCCTTTAATGTTTGAAAATAAAAATAAAATTAAATCATAAACTAAATAAAATATTTCATTTAATGTGAAATTAAATACATTATTTTTAATAAATGTTTATAAATTATTATAATTAAATAATATAAATTTACATAAATAATTAATTTTTTAAGTAATCATATTTTATGATAATTTGATTTGTTACTATAATGATAAATTAGTTTAAAAAATTATTTTTACTTATTCATTTCCATAAGAGTTAAGACTACTTATGGTAATATATAACTAATATATAAATAAATTTTTATTTTTAAATGTAAAAAAACTACAAAATGACACATCATCTTGCATTAATTGTCAATGTATTCAATTTTATATTAATATATAGATAGATGGTGATATCTAATAATTATTTTATATTAAAATTCTAATATTTAATTATTATTTATACGGTTTGACTAGTGATCTCACTTAAGTGTGGGTATTCGATCTGTTCGGATGACTAAATTGAGTTTAAAACACTGCCAAGTGCCAAGTACCCATCTCACTTAAGGGTAGGTATTCGATCTGTTCGTTAGAACCAAACCGACCAACTAGCAAGCTGAACAATTTGAACAGAACTTTAGTTCAGTTTTAACCGAACCGAAGTGGTTGGTTTTTTTGGTTCATTCACTTTAATCAAAATATTTATTTTTGGTTTTTTCAAGTTCCTTTTACCTATTTGAATGTATTTACTTGTTTTTTTTAATTTTAATTACAACTTATCTATTATATTTTTGTATTTAAAAAATAGAATTAAAACTGAAAGCAAACTGAACAACCAACTAGTAAACCAAATAAACTAAACAAAATAAATAAATCAAACAAATTCAATTTAATATAATTTATCGATTTATTTCAGTTATGTCCACCCTTAATCTCACCTGATGGGACATGGATTGGATGCAATTTGGTGAATGGGTCCGAGACTGTCTCATCTAACCCATTGGTTTAATTTCGAACTGTTTATTTGATAATTCATTATTTGATATAAACTAATTTACTGGCTTCTGCTTTTTATTTTATCTGCAGCACCAACATACTGGGTTGGATAATGATGATTTCCATGGGAATGAATGTAGCCATAAGGTTTGTGAGAGGCCTTCATATAATGAACAATCAAAACATTAGTAATTGAAGTGAACAACATCAGAATTAAGAGTGATTTGATCTGAAATGCAGTGTAAGAGTATCAAATGAGCTAGGAGCAGGTCACCCAAGAGCAGCAAAATTATCACTTCTTGTAGCTGTTGTCTCATCTTTCACTATCGGTCTCATCTTTGCGATCATTCTAGTGATCACGAGAGATAGTTACCCTGCTTTATTTTCAAACGATCCTGAGGTCCAACAAGTTGTAAAAAAGCTAACACTCTTGTTATGTTTTTGCGTTGTCATTAACAATGTTCAGCCTGTTCTTTCTGGTAATCACTATAACTTCCTGGAAATGAGAAATTCATACGTTTCTGTTTCTGTTTTACTTAAATTTTCGAATGATTGCAGGTGTGGCGATAGGAGCTGGTTGGCAAGCATATGTGGCATATGTGAACATTGGATGCTACTATGTGTTGGGGGTTCCTTTAGGTCTAATTTTGGGTTTCAAACTTCATCTTGGCATTACGGTAACCCCATCCCAATATATCCAATTCAGAATTCATTATCGTTTTTTGAAAACTGTCATGAAATATATTTGGTAATCGTTTCAGGGGATTTGGTGTGGAATGCTGTCGGGTACAATTGTACAGACTTGTATTCTCACTTTCATGGTCTATAAAACAAATTGGGACAAAGAGGTAAGTTTTGATCTGATTTCCAATGGAGTTTTTGTAAATCTTTTTTGGGATGTTAACAGGTTTCTGGGAAATGCAGGCTTCTATTGCTGAAGATAGAATCAGAAAGTGGGGAGGACATGTAGATCCCAAAGAAGCAAATGTCCATTAGTTCGGAAACCAGAATGTTTAATCAGAAACATGGAGGAATATATATATACATATGGCAACTTCTCTCTAAAATCTGAGACGACATACGTTGGCATATATATATATATATATATAGTCAAGCTCAGATTCTTAAAAAGGAGTTGTACGACTTCTTCTAGGACGGCTTTTCTTGCTGCTACAAGAAAAAAGCAGCTTGTTGAGAATGAAACAGATATAATTTCTATGATTTGATTATGCTACTGAATAAGATTTTGTTATTTGATTTATCTCCATGTTCATGCTTCTTAAATTCGAGAGAAAAGATTACACTATTTGTTTTGAGACAATGAACAAAATACAGCAGATTTAAACAATTAATGAATTCAATATAACTAACAATTACATTTTACAAGTATGACAATATGATTGAGATTCATCTTTGCAGAAACAGAGCAGCTCCAACCAAACCAAACCACAATGTTAGAGCAACCCAAAATGTCTGGCTCTTCCCAATACCAGTAGGAGGTCGCCATAGTAGGAAGTCCCCTAGATAATCTTTAGAAGATGGAAGCTGGTTCGTAGTTGTCCAGTTTTTTTTATCCTTGTCCTTGTTTTTATCAGTCCATGTTGTTGCATAGCTTTTACACTTCCAACATTGTCTGTTTAATGTCCTGAAAACTTGCGTGTCTGACTCCATATAGATCAGCTCTATAGCATTCACTTCAAGAAAAAATATTTTTGACGACGGTTTTTTTAAGATTTAGTGGCGGTTTTAACCGCCGCTAAAAGTTTTCTGGCCAAAACAGAACCACCACTGAACCGCCACCTATGTACCCGCCGCGAATGTCAATTGCAGCGGTTCTGAACCGTCGGGGAAAACCTTTGTAGCAGCGAACAAATTGCGGCGGGTTAAAACCGCCACTAAAAGTACATTTCATGACGGTTTTGCGATCCATTTTCAGATTTTTTTTTATTTTTTAATATTATTTATTATTACTTTTTATACTATTTGAAATTTAATTATTTTCACATTTTATCAACTTCAAATATAAAAATTAAAAAAAATCTAGATTTGTCTTTTTTTTGTCTGCCTTTTTTTGTTGATTTTTTATTCATAATTTCATACTATTTCTAATCTAATTATTTTCGCATTTATAATTGAAACTGAATAATAGACGTCAAATGATCTCTCCATTGCTTTTCTGCAAATTTTGCTTCATAACTCAAAGAAGTAATTCAGTGCAATAAGACATCCCAAACATAATTCAAATAATAAGACAAGAAATCTGTTACTCCAATAAACCAAACTCCAAAACATTTGCTGTGTCAACACTAGTGTCTTGTGTTGTGGAACAAGCCTGTAATCACCATCTTCTTGAATATTTGCCTTTTAAATGAACGAACCTGTGAAATGAAGGTAAATAACAATTATGAAAAGGAGGGCCTGAAGTTTAAAAGTTTCAAATTCAACATAAATAATGGTTATGAAATGATCGTAGAAGCAACCTCACACCTCTCCCGACCCTTCTCATTTTTTACTAACACCGTGATGCAGCGCGGAAACGAGAAATTCCAACAAATTCTCAAAAGTTGTCAAGAGACAATAATGAAACAATTGAAACTGAAATATGGGTATCTTATTCTCGAGAAAGTGGTGCCTTATATAGCACTAAAATAGAATTACAATCATAATTGAAGTCTAAGTCTAAAAGATAAAATAAACATTGAAAAGAAATCTAAAGAAATAAAAATTCTAATATACTAAGAGTTCTAAGTCTGTAGAAATTGGTTCTCAAAAGTAGCAGTGGATGCTAAGAACTAAGTCTTGCAATCAACCCAGAGTTGCTGTCGTCCACGCCTTCCTCTGGTC
>CANYCX010589184.1:0-12255 GCA_948193385.1 Breynia disticha f. nivosa
TATACAATTCATTATTAACCAATCCAAGCATTTATTCTAAAGTAAGAATCATTCAACTATCCAAAGGAAACCTTAAATCAACTCTAAGTTAACTTTAGGTTCACTTTGCCAACATTTCCATACTAAACCAATCTTTCTCAAACTCGTTCACATACTTGAATTCACCTTGCTTTCACTTCGTTACATCCATTTTACATCCATTTTCTAAGCATTTCAGCTCAATATCAACTCATGGTCAACCAAAATCAACTTTACCTAAACACTAAGGTTTTATCTTTCTTCCATCATTTATCGTTCACAAACTTATCCTAACATAATGTTAATCATATTGTCAACATCTCAACATCATAATCAGCTCAAAATCAATAATTTCTACCAAGAATATATCAGATTAAATCCTTTTATTCTAACAAAAACCAACTTAAAACCTTATATAAATCATACATCAACCATCATATCTCCTTACCTTCTTAATTTGTGCAAGAAACCAAAATAAAATCATTTTGCTTTCTGAAAATCTTCTTCTTCCAGCTTCCTCTGGAGCTTTTCTTTGCAGAAAACAGATTAGAAAAGTGAATTTTAAGTTTGTTGGTTGATCGATCGAAACATATATTTTTTTTCAAGCTGACAGCTCAACAATCACCCAGCCATTGTACAGATCCTCCTGTACAAAATTAACCACATATGATTCATTACTAACCAATTCAAATATTGATTTTAGCTTTAGAATCATTAAAACATCATTTGGAAACCATAAATCAACTATATGTCAACATTTCCAATAATCCCCTTTCTAAATTCAATCTTTCTTAATTCCATCTCTAAATCATTCACAAGAACTAATTCAACTCCCTACACTTAATCATACCAATTTCCAGCAACCTTTCAACTCATTACATAAGATTTCAAAATCAACATTAACCATTTGTAAACTTGAAGTAAACCTTAGGTTCTACTCTTTTCCATTAACTTACCATACACAAACTCATCCTAACATAATTCTAATCTCATTCCGAACTTCTTAACACCAATAATCAACAATTTTAGCAAAGAATTCATCAAAAGTCAATTATAAAACTCAGCAAACAACCAACCATCAACCTTATGAAAACTTTTACTCAACTTACCTTGACTTGAATTGTTGCAAAAGATCACTCTTTCTCCTTAAAAAATCAATCCTCTGATGATTTCTCAGCCTTTGATGGTTTTCCTCAGCTAAGCTCTGCATGGTTTTTGGTTTAGAAGTATAAAATGAACATTTGCCATTTAATCGATCAAAACTTATATTTTTTTCCAGAAAATAGCACGCCACGCGTGGTGGAATGGGACTACACGTGGTCAGCATGACTGCGCGTACTTCCTTGTCCATTGCGCGTACTCTTTAATTCTAGATTTCTCCAATTTTGTTCGATCGTTTTGTGTCAACCATTAATCAACCTTTCATATAGCTTAATATATTGATGTTTAAACATTAATTTATCATCATTTTATGACTAAAAATATTCAGAATGTTACAGAAAAAGAGTTTTACAAATTTGGGGTTCACAGGCCATACAAGGATGCAAAGATGTAGAACGCCACTACAGTTGTAACGCTTACAAATTTTGGATAAATATAGTAAATTTTAATAAATATGCAAAATGTACATAAAAATTTTCACTAATTATTTTAAAAATAATTCAGAGGAAGGGATGAGGGTTAGTGGAAAATAAAAATCGGAGGTTGCTAGGTCAACCGGGAAAGAGAAAAACGCTGGAAAGGTGACTCAATAGTAGCCGTGGGTAAAACCGTCCAAAATCGAAGCTTATATATAACCTTTGTTCCTCTCTCTCTCTCTACACCTCAATTCACATTCTCTCTCTTCTCCATACCATCTCTCTAAGTCAAAAACCCTAGGAATCGTTGTCGTCATGAAAATCTTACCATTTGGGAGTTGTAGAATCGGTCGAGGATCGAAATTCAGTAAGGAATTCTTCTATGAATTGTGAATCCCGTTTTTGAATTTAACCCTAACGTTTTTTGCCTTAAATCTCTTTCGTTTAAGATCCAATTTGAGCAAATAATGGCTCATTGGAAAGCTTAACATGTGTACCATCCGTTGGTAACCATTTTTAGTGTTTAAATGTGTTTTAGGTGGCCGAAATTCAAGTTTGAAAACCATTTGTGAATAGTGATGGGTTTCGATTTTTAATTCAATTACAAGTTCTGTTATTTAGGTAAGAATCTTCGGACACTATTGAGGTTGTTTTGACCATCAATTTAATTGGGTATTAATTGATAAGACGGAATGGAATACGTGTAGGAAGATGGGTAGGGTTTTAGAAGGAATATTATGGCAAATTGGGTTTAATGATGATGTTGGATGGCAGGAATCGTAAAACTGTATCTTAATAAATCTGTTAAGAACATTAATGGTGGTTGGTCGAAAGAGGAAAAATAAATTAGGTTAAGGGTAGTTGAAGGTCATTGATGAAAAATAGTAAAAAGAGAGTATTTAAGAGTATAAGCATTTAGGCATCACTAATTTAATTGTCTTCGTATAGTGCCATGTATATATAATTAATGAAAATTTATAATTTGTATAATAGGAGGTTAAAATCACGGAGAGGGGGGGTTCCCAGCCGGAGAAGCAACATGAATGCAACATTCCTTGTTTGTGTGCTCTTTGTTAGTGAAATGTCTGAGTTGATTGTTATATAAAATATGATAATGATGTATGTTTCTTGGGTGGTTGATGTGGAACATGCATGATGTGAATATTGAAATTTGGTGTGTCAAATGTGATGGAATGAGTTGCATTCTCATATTGTGGATGGTTGATGATTTAGTGAGTTCATGTTGGATATGGCATGATTTGTGTATGTTATTGATGCATGATTTGATCATATGAGATTTGCCATGACATTCATGCATATGAGTGTTGAGTGGATAGAATGAGTGTAAATGGTAGCTCTTAGTGAGCAATTGATTTGAGGGAGTGGTTATGGCTCTTGGGAGTGTAAATTGCGGTAATATATAAAACATCCTTTACCGCAGAACAGTGGAAGTCTCAGTTTGTGTTTAGTGTTCGAGCGTGTCAGGCCAAGTAAGGGCATAAAACTCTATGGTCCATAGTATTTATAACCACATACTCCCGGCCGACGAGGCCCGTTTGCAAATGTCAAAAGAAATGGCCAAGTAAGGGCGTAATGTGAAACCCAGAGTCTATGATTGTGAGAGTTGAATTGAATTGCACTAGAGTTTGTCATTCATAATCATAAATCGTATTTGGTGAAATCGTATGAATGCATGCCTAGATGAGGGGTTGATTGTGTGTTACTGAGGAAATTTATGCCATGTTGGAATGTTTGGTAATGAGCTTATTATGTTTATGCAATATGACATGAATGTGTGAGTATGTGAATGTCTTATGTCTTATGTAAATTATAAAAGAATGTCATTGAAAATGGATTAGATTTGCTAAGAGTTGGTTATTGATATTTGAGTAAATGATCATTTACTGTTTATGTGGAATCTAGATGTGAAATGAAATGATTTATGTTGACTAAGAATTGAATTGGAGTATTAAATGGTGCTAAGAGGTTAAGTTAATGATATGGATTGTTGTTGGAAATGTTTGGTTTGGTTTGTGAGTTTTGTGTAGGTGACTAGAGATCCAAACGTGGTGGCAGCTAAGTACGCGCAGTCGCCGTGACCACGCATACTTCAAGTACAACCATGCGTCTATTGGTACCTAGACTACGCGTGGTGGCAGCGACAACGCATACTCGGCCACCACTGCGCGTAGTTCAGGCTGATCACGTGTGGATCGCTGGCTTCCAGGAATTTTGGAAATGGTTATGTGTAGTTATTGTTCGAATGGGGTTCCGTTTGAGTATTTTTTTTACATATGGTTGTCTGGTGATATAAATTTAATTGTGAAAGTATGATTACTGTTAAATGAAAGTATTTTACTAAATGATGTGTGGAAAGTGGTCCATTAGGTAAATGTTGCTTGCTAAGCCTCGCGACTCGTTGCGTTTTATGCCTACCGTGTGGGCAGGGCCTTGAGGGGAAAACTCATTTTGCTATGTTATAAAGACTGCTAGTTTCTGACTCCGACTGTAGAGTTCGAGGAACCAAGGTGGGTTGTGCACGAATATTTGTGTTGATTTAAAATAGTGCATATCTGTTTGTGTACAGTTATAAGTGAAATGGAATTGAATAGATTCCTTTTCTCTCATAACCAAAACATTTTGTACCTTGGTTATATTTTGGAAAATTGTCCTTCTCAAAACAATGTAAAGACACATTTTTCTTAATGAATGTATTTATATTTCCTTTTAAATTTGTGTTTATTTTATTATTATCTTAAACAATATGATGTCCGAGTTCAATTATCATCTCGAAAGTAATAAAATACTAACATAAGATGGTAGTTGAATTCGGGTGTCACACCAGTCTTTGCCAGACAAGCACTGGTGAGGACGAATGGAAGACACAAGGGCACTTTTGCTTGGAGCATGAAGAAAGCCAACCGTACAACATCAGAGCCATAGATCATTCTAAAGACTATAACAGACACAGTACCAGAAACCATGCCAGAGGCCATACTAGAGACTGCACTAGAGACATAGCTCATTTGACCGTCTAAAAAGATGTTAAACTACCCATGTCCGCAATGACGTAAAACTATGTCAGTAAATAATCTATCCATACTCGCATCACATAGTTGCATTCAAGTTTATGTTATTTTTTTAATGCTTTCTTTTCTTTTCTTTTCTTTTTAATGTGTATGCATTAATCATGAAGCACATGTTTCAAATTATGTCTTGCATTTTTCTTATTTTTATTTTTATTTTGAGTTTTGTGTAGAACCTATTTTTGTTGCCTTCTTTGTAAAGGGAATGTAAATGAATGAATGCCAAAGCCAAGGACTTTATGAATGGAAACAACAAGCGACTAACCAAAAGAAGATTTCTCTTTCCTTTTCCCTCTTCTTTATGTTCTAATTATTCCATGTTGATTTTTATCCTCAATATTCTTTGAATGAATGTTTGATTGTGACATTGAGGGCAATGTCAAGCTTTAGTGTGGGGGAGGGGTTTATGATTGTGTTTTCCATTTTTTAGGGTTGGGATATTTGTGTGTGCTTGAAATGTTCAAAAAGACTGAAATTTTTTCCTTTTTTAGATAATTTTTTTCAAATACAACAAATTTTTGCACATTTCCATACTCAATGTGTATAATGTGTTGTATCTAGCTTTTGAGCGAAATCATGGTACTTTTTGGGAGAAGATCATTGGAAAAAAACTTGCAAATAATGTTGAGTGTAGGTGCATGACACGATTGAGGACCTTGAACTTGGTCTTGCATAGTTACGATGGGCTAGGTGGAATGGTCGAATAGGAGAATTCTCAAGTTCAGTTGAGGAGGTATAAATGATCAATTTTTATTAGTATGGGTCTTGAATACATCTTTGGCATAAAGAATTGATGAGATTTTGACCTATAAAAGTAAAAACAATGTGTGAATGTTGAGAAGTGCTAAAAAATTTAAATAAAAGGTATTCTAATGGCCGAGATTGCATGACAAAAGCGTCACTTTTGCCATCACTAGAAAACCTAAAGAAAATGAAAGTTTTCGAATGACCTGGATTGTATGCCAAAAGCGGGTCACTTTTGTGTTCGCTAGGAAACAAATTGAAAAGAAAAGCACACAAACAGGAAAAATTCAAAGAAACGCATTGTATGTTGAAAAAAATATAATGGGCCAAGATTTTTTTGTTCTTTGTGTTATAGGTTGTATGAAGGTACTTTATGCTAATAAGCACATTGACCTAGGGATACCACCGAGCTTGAGGATTTCAACCATCAATTATTTGAGTCCCAAAGTAACTTGCTTGGGCAAGTTTGGGTATCAATAATACTTAATCATTTCATATGAAACCTCACCATTATGTACTAGGGACATTGAAGATGATTGAAACTGATCACTGCATTTCGATTGAACTCTTAACCCCTATGTCCACTTATTTCTGGTCGAGACGAGCAAAAGAGTAAGTGTGGAGGATTTTGATAGGACTATATATACACATTCATTCCATGCACTTTATGATTATTTTTGCTATATTTTGATAGATAAAACTTGTAATTATAAAAACTTTGGATCAAATATGGTTTTATCTAGGTGCATCTGAGAATGCAAAAAATGCGCTAGGATTTGGATGGAAGTAAAAGTGTTTTGAATGAGAGCATTTCAGAGCACCAATCCATGAAACTTTGAGCATGTTTTGGGCATAATTCATTGGCCACAATCAACATCAAGATCATGGCATCATAAGCAATAAAATGGAAAAGCATTCAAAGATGAATTGGTTCTTGTGATGGGTGAGGTACGAGCCAAAATCATATCAAAAAGTTCTAGTGACTTGTAGCCATAAATTGGATGGACAAAAGGGTAAACAAGACTAACAAAAATGAAGGTTAAATGTAACGCCCAAAAAATATCACCAAAGTTTGCCAAAAAAATGTCACTTAGAATATAACAGAACTTGCAAAAAATTGACAGTTCAGTGGCCTGAAACAGCCACAACAACAGCCTGGGAAACCATTTCCATGGACGTTCTCCACTGTTGGTCAGCTAACATGAGTTGAAAACAGTTTTCATGAAAGGACCAAGCCAACGGTTGGCCAGGCCGTTCAGAAACCGTTCTAGTTGACGGGAAACAAATTAAAACGTGTGTTTTCACTTAATAAGAGAGAGAGTCATACTTTTAAACCCTAAGAGTCCCCAACCATTTTCCCTCGACCTCAAGCATGAAAAACACCCTACCAACCTTTCCAAACCTTAAAAGCTTGCATTCCACATGTAGAGACTCGTAGATTTCACCCCAGAACATAACCTAGACGAGCTCTAGGGTTGTTGGACAGATTCTTATGAAGGTAAGTTTCCATTTTGACAAATTTACGCGATATAGAGTGAGTTTTCTGTGGAATTTTGTGTGTTATTTGAAATAACATGCATTTTTTGCTTACATTGTGAGAATTGTGAGACATTTAGAGTTCTAGAGTTTTGGTAACTTGGGAATTTTTGAGAAAATAGAAGTGAGGGTAGGAAATTGAGTTTGATTATGTGTATAACGAGTAAAATAGGACTGAATGTATGTAGGTATTGATATTCAGAACTCGAATGTAATGTTAACTTTGGTTTGGTTAATTATATGAATTATATGTCTCATTTTCTCATGAAATATTGGAAATGTGTTATTGAATTAATGATATGCTTGAATGACTCTTATATGTGAAATTTATGAAAGTTGTATGGGTGATGTTGGAATGATTTGGATGTGTTGATAAGAGTAAGGTGTGAAAATATATTATGGTGAATTGAATGGACTTATATGGAATGTTCAGAAATTGTATGCTTTAGTTTGTGTGATATGTAGATTATGATGAATGTTGGTCAGACATATGATAAATGCGTTATTAAATGGTTTAATTGATTTTGGAAGTTGTTTAGAAGTGTGTGAGTCATGTAGGTGTGTTTTGAATATGTTGATAATGGTATGGTATATGGCTATGAGTTATCATTTATGTGAATGGAAAGAATTGGGAATTTTTGATATGTATGATGTAAAAAGTAGAATGATTTTACATGTGAGTAAATGGTGATGACATGATTCATGTAATGTGCTCACTTATAGTTATGTGTGGCTAAAGGCCTTCGAAAATGGATTGCATTTCATTCATTTCATGTTATGTGGCAATGTGTGAGCATTATTGCAAGAGATAGTTATATAAGGAGGCTTATGGCCCATATGCACGAAGATGAGTGGACTCTCTTTTTATATGAAAATAAGGGGTTTTTTCCCAAAACGCGCAAAAGAGAGTGAACTCTCTCTTTATATGAAAATAAGGGTTTTTTTCAAAAGAGAAAAACGGGATTGGACTCTCCCTTGAGAAAGGAAAGGCTTCAGAGCAATTGTATTATGTTCTTGCATTCGCATAACCATGTATGCATTAATTCATTTCTATCATGTTATAAGTTTGGTTTGTTTGGATTATTGTGTGTATGTATGAAATTAGTATGGGAATGGTTGGTTTATATGTATGTGTTATGGAAATGATGAATGATGTGAAAGTTGACGCTTATGTGGTGATTGGAATGTAACAAATTTATATGATGCTATATGTTGGGTTTTTGTGGAAATTGTGATTTTTATGTTGGGTGTTTCATTAAAGTGTTAGGGTGAAGGATGTGTTGAGATTTTGAGTTGTGCATGCTCGAAGTGTGTTTGTGAAATGCTAGTTATATATGAGGTTGTTTTGTGTAAAGTGTTAAGTGTTTAATATGCTGAATTGTGATTCCATCAGGTCAGAAGCCTGGGAAACGACCTTCAGAAACCATTTCCCAAGCCGTTATACCTATGCTGCAAAATAGAGAGGGAGAACTGCCTTGAGAATGGCCTGGCATGGTTGTTCCCATGGCCATTCCCATGGTCTTGGCAAACTAGATTTGTTTTGGTTTTAAGGGTTAAATGAGTTCGTTAGTTAATCTAATGCGACATAGCCTATTCTGAACTAAAAAGTGATGAACTTAGGAGGACTTATTAATAAAAGATTATGGAATGTGATAATGTGGTAGGAAGACTCCTAACCTTTAACACTTGATGTACCTATTATATATCTAAAGTACACTAATGCACTAGGATTAATTCTTTAGCGAATAAAACACTTAAAAGATTGTATTTGACATGGCAACGGTGAGCCATTAGGGAAGCTAGGCACAAATATGGCTTTGTGTTCTACGAGCACACCCGTATTGGCCAAAGGTTCCCCTGTGCATCAACTTAACAACAATAGGGTTTCACTTATTGAGTATTTATATATAGTCACCTTTGTTTTGTTGTTGAATGTGTGCAGAGAAACACTAGCTGGTGGTCAGGATGGCATTTTTGGTGACGCTAGGAGGTGTGATACATGTGGATAGGTCGGCTTCTAGTGGACTTTTGGACTTACACATTTTGCATTTTTTACATCAATACATTTCATAGTATAGGTTTACAGTGCATGCATTGTTTTTAAACCGAAACCATTCGATTCCGCATACTTAATACTTGCTTGTATTTTTGCCTGGTCTAATGAAATGCATGCACACCTTCCTTTATATAATTTCCTTATGAATTATTTTATGTTGACTTAAAAGAAAAAAAATTGGTGCAAAAATCATTGTTTATTTGGAAATGAACTTAAGGAATTTTGGGTTCACATTAAATAAGGACAGGTTGATGGTCACGTTCATTGCAAAAAGAGCCACGAATTGCAACACCAACGCAAGGAGTTCGTGACATGATTTGATGAGAAAATTTGGCCAACAAATGCATCATGAACATGACCATTTGTACATCAGAAATTAGGAACATTTTGGACCATTCATGACTCTCAATTCATGGCTGAAATTTGTCCAAAATGTGAGTCACTTTCGTGACTCATAATAATCAAGAATGGACCTTGACAAAGAGCAAACATGACACTTTCAATTCAAGCAATTTTGGGGCAGCCATGTAGTCACGTTCGTGGCTTGCATAGCATCACATTTAGAAGGCTGAAAATTGGCATTCGTGACTCCAATACGGTAGCTCAAAATGGAGTAGAAAATAGATCACGACGTTATCAAAATGCACCATGATCGAAGCTTGGATTGTAGCCAAATGTGACTTCAAAATTTGATGGAAAGATGACACAAAATGAGTCACGAACATGGCTATCTATGCATCACTATTGGAGGCCAAATTGGTTCATTTTTTACCTTTCTTTCACGTAGAAAAATATGTCCTGAAGGCGAGTCATGAATGCGACTCACCATTACCACAAATGGAGGAGGAAATTGTCTCAAACGTGACTCAATATGTTTGGTGGTTTGGTGGCCAGAATGATAGTCACGAAAGTGACTAACTTGAGTCACATTTTGGGGCTGAAATGCCCCATTTGCGACTCACATAAAATGGTATAAAAAGTCCCTAAATTGACTAGTTTAAGTGGTGGCACATTCAACTTCTGAGTGGGGCAAAAAGAGAGGCATATAAAAAAGGGTTGTGCTAGGGTTTAAGGGACTTTTGCCTGGGAAATTAGAGAGGGGAATAGAACAGCATTCAAAGGTTTTTCCATTCCTTCTTTATTTATTTTCATGTGAACTTTAATGTCGTTACTTTTGCCTTCAATTTTAGCCATGCTAGGCTAGGCATTTTGTTGGGTTTTCCTTGATGTAGATAGACTCCATACTTGGTTTCTTGTTGGATTTTGAGGATATTATGCTTGAATGATATATCTTTTCTTGAATGGTTGTCTATTTGATTTTGTTTATGAATGATAGGGTTTACATATTATGATTGATTGATGGAAAAGTACATATTGCCTTACGATAGAAAGAGCGAAGTAATTAGTTAAATTTTGTAAACAATCCATAGTAGTGACAGGCTAGGATTGTGTTGCATTGGATTTTAATTAATTGACTACTAGCTTAGGACATTTGATTGCAATATGTTATATCATTCAAGCGTAGTATTCTTATCCCGAAATTGAGAAAGTCGAGTGGTAAGAAGGCTAATCAAAAAGTGTTACCGCTCAATTGGATAGAAATATACCGATTGACGCTAATGTGTTCAATGAAATCCGTACGTGATCAATTGCCTTGCCTGACTTAATGTATCAAAAAATTAAAACATTATTAGGGTTTAAGGATGCAATTTTGAGCATCACGAAAGGGACTCTTAATTGACGATAGTGCGAGAACACTGTCATTAACCTCAATCCAATTAAGTAAGTGTAGGTCTATTGAAGTCTAGGAAAGCCTGACACATTTAATTACATTTTTAGTTCAATTTTCCTTAATTGCATTTAGAATTTAGGAAATCAATCACAAAATCCCTTAATGTTTATTGCTTTCTTTCAATTTATTTTTAGCACCGAATCAATTAAGTACACGTTCCTCAAGAGATTTGATCCCAGGGGGCATACTTCTACGATAAAATTACACCGATCTAGTGCAATTGCTAGACACCGATCATATGTGATCTATATGTGTATAAATGTTAAGATATATTCTATTGCAAGTTTAGATTGATGAAAATAAAGTGGTATGATGTGTTTGCGATTGCGACGCTTGGAGTTGTGAAATAAACTTAAATGTATTTATGTTTATGTCAGCGAGAAAAATGTGTATGTTTGGTTTGACATTGGTGAAATAAATAAATTTGTCCAAGGTTGTTTATCTCATTCATTTCATCGCATCATATAGAGTAGATGCATCATTAGAATATGTATTCATAATGAGAATGAAAAGAAAGAATGAAATGAAAGGAATAAGTGAATGGTCTAAGAATGATAAAATAATTATATGAGTAAAACGGTGCAAGTTGTAATAAAAAATAGAGTTACCGTCACATAGTACACAATGTCATTTAGATCGCATCGCATTAGGAAATAACTAACTTGGGCAAGATATGCCTATTGACAAAAAAAAGAGTCGGTGACACATAGCACGTATTATCGTATAGGTAGCATCACATTGAGTGACAATTGTCTCAAGGCATGAGTTGCCTTACGAGAAGGCCACAGTGATGTGAAATTATGAGAAAATGGTACCAGATATAAGAGCTCATAGGCTTAGATTGCCTAATGTATTAATCCCAGTGGTGAAAAAATGAAAATTAAAAGTGATCCCAGTGAAATGAATGAAAAATAAATGCATGAGTATGTATGTGTTTCCATATTGACGTAGTTGAGACATTTGCAATTATGTTTCTTTTTAATTGATGAGTGGGTGCATGATAGATGAGTATGAATTCATAATAAGTAATTGTCGATGATGATTTTTCAATGAAATGTGTAGACTTGGTTGTTAATGATTATAATTTTATGTATATGAACTTAGCTTAGTTCAAATGATCAGAAAATTGATTGAATATATGATAATTCATGGTTGAGAAAACAAAAACTTGAGAATGTATAGTTGGAAGTGATATGGATGCCATTGGAATGATTGAATGTGGAACTCATTTTTAAATAGGTGTTTTCCTAATAAACAATATATATTATAGAAATGATATAAAAATCAAATCTAAAATTAGATGAGAGAGAGAATTTAAAAGATATATACACGCTATTTCATAAAACTCGGCCCAATCCTGTTTTCATTCGTAAAACAAAGCAGTAGCGGAAGCAAAATAGTTTGAAAACATTCAAACTAAAAACCTGCGTGTATATACAAAAATGT
>CANYCX010589445.1:0-10111 GCA_948193385.1 Breynia disticha f. nivosa
CAACTAAACGTAAAAACAGTATCTTAATTATTTTCCAATGAAGGGAAAAAACAAAGAAAAAAATGGCAAGTGCAAAAATGGTAAGAAATGAAGGAGATTTTTTTCGGTTTGAATCCCCCGTAACCCCGACACAATGGCCGAGATCAATCCGGGTTCGGAGCAAGAGGCACGGCTCCTTCCTCACGTGGGCGACTCTTCTCGGACTCGAACCTGAGTTCAAGCTTTTATGGGAGGGTTGAATTGTCAATCCAACCAATACCTTGTGGGTAAGAAATGAAGGAGATGTTTGTAGGTTATGGTTGTTGAAATGATGATGTTTGTAGGTTCTTTTCTTAGCCAAGTGTGTGAATGTTGGACTTTTTCAAATGCCATTTGTGTATATATGGTTAGAGACAATGGACCTGCATCGTCAACCTTACATATATTATTCTTTCCGTCCCAAATTAATCATCTCTCCGTTCTAAAAAGACCGTCACAAGCCTTAGTCTTACATCAACTTGTCTCTTTTTTTGTCTACGTTCATTTGTTTTGAATAATATATGAGGTTTGAGATGAGATAGAGTTTAATAAAATGATAATTGGAAGGGAATTTGATGACAATTCTTTCCAATTTGTTTTAAATTTCTAGCCCTATGCTTTTGCATGTTCATGAACTTAACTCTACTTCGTGTCCCTCCAAATTATTACTTTTTCATTTTTCTTTAATCTACTTGAGCAAATATTTATTTTTATTTAATTTTGTTATTATACGATAGCTTGTTTCGAAATTATCTATGGACTAATTTTGTCTTTTTCATAAATTGAAACCACACAATATTATAGATCTTATTATAACCGTGTATACTTTTATTATTTTATATAATATTATTTTTTACCGTACAACATCTTTACTCCTTTAAATTCGTTTATTTTTCAATATCGTTACAAAAATTTCTTTATGCGTCGCTAGACTTACCATGCATACAATATTTGAGGAAAATTGAGGCGAGATTAGTGGTAGTGCGTATGAAGTTTAGAAAAGCTAGAAGCATGCATGCATGCATGAACGAATCAGAAGAATCACATGATTATGGGCTAATGAGTAGCTATCAGATAAGAAAGGGTGGTTGAATGTATTGAGATCAACAGTGTTATAAAAAATCATGTTGATTCTAACATATACAGATCATATTCTCGGAACTTCTTTATCATGGTCCCATTTGATATCCTCGTGTGTCTCATTGTCTGTTCTCTAGTTAAAGTTCTTACCAAAACAACTCCCCGTTGTTCTATGATCAACCCAATATATCTTCATTTATGATTTCAAATTTGGAGAGAGAGAGAGAAAGATTCCAATTTTTGTATGAATTATGAATTTGCTGGACATGCATGAGATATGGAATGGGATGTATATGTGTTGGTCCCTATTTTTTAAACTAGAAAAGAATGATATTGCGAAAACAACTAATTCAGAACTATTTTTCTGCGAGACACGATATTATAATTATCTTCTTCATTCTTTCTTTCCGTATCCCACTTACCGAGAAAGTAGTAGGAGCGTTGGTACTGTAGGAACGGAATCAACGAATACTAGTGAGGTCACGAGCACCTACACCGCCTAAGTTCTTCGTTGTATTGCGGCAAAGTCAGGAATGAAAAAAACTGGTATTGTGCTAAAACCACGAGTAGTATTTTATATATATCCACCAATCTGATAGTGATTGCATATGCATTTGCACTTGTTAATATAATTGGTTGGTATTGGATGCATTTAGACCTTCTGTAGAAATTTTTGATGTACAAGTTGAAGAATGTGTGTGTTATCTGACAGCATCAAGTTGCTGTCAGTCAGTTCAGCCATGCTTTGTCTCATAACCATGGCAACTAGCTTTACTTAGTCAATTGAGGAACCAATCTATGCGTTTAGTAGTCATTCACGAAACCTATCTTACTCTCTTTTTCATTTGATTCTCTGCAAGTTGAGGGTGATCTGCAAATTGTTTACTCTTATAAATCACCAACTTGATCCCCAACAACCAGTTGCTGGGTGCTTGCTGCTTTTAATGAACGGAGGAGGTTTTTAGCTTTAATAAAATCACAAATTATCTATTGAATCATGTTCTATCAGTTTTGTTTGTTCGTATTTAATGCTACCACCCTTTCGGATTCTCACTCGTCAAATTTTTGTCCCGTCATTAAATACGACACAGCTTTATATTTATAACATAACGGATCAACTTCGACTCACCACGTGTCGATAGGTGTACACCCTGCCGAGAAAGCTGAAACTAATGTTTTTGCGCCTGCTATCTTGTCTGTTTATGTACATGTCCGCTGTATGAAACAAGGTTCAAGAACTTTTAAAAAATAATAATAATAAACGATTAAGGTCGGTAGAGTGACCATATCTTTGCAGTGTGGTTGGAATGAGTGTAAGAGAGCTTAATTAATAAAAGTGTAAGTGATGATAATGGTCAAAAAAAAATGGCAAAATAGGAAGACTATAATCTCTATTCGGAAGAAAAAAAAATGTAAATAAAAAAACGTAATTATACATCTGTTTATATTCAAGTGATGAGTGATGATCGAAGTTCAAACAAAAATGCTTGAAATACAAACAGAGAATACATAAATGGCTATTTTGGAATGTAGAGATATTGAGGGCCAGATTCAATGTAGTCTTCGTTGAAGCTACGACCATGAAAATATGGAATCATCAGTTGAATCATTTTTGTGTTGTAACATTGCGATATGTTCATTGTATTAGGGTTTTTTTTTGGTCTGAACCACGAGATATTTTGGTCACTCTAGACTAATTCTCGTTCGAGCCGGATAGGACCACAAAGGCGGCAAAGCTCTTCCAACCAAATTTTAATATAGCTGCGTACCTAGGACTCAAACTCGAGATCTCTGGTTCATGGTGGTTCATTGTATTAGGGCTTGAAAATGAGGATGTCTTCCTCAATGCTCATTTTAGTTTTTATTTATTCTCATTACTTGTGCAATAAATAACACAACAATGATAAAAGACGAACAACAACACGAGTCTCATCAAGATTCATTTGAAAAACCATTGCATTGTCACGTTTTTGGATTAGGTATGACTTTAAATAAAAGAAACCAATCGTTGGTGGTTGATTCGGTAAAAGTAGTTAAGATTTCGTTCATGCATGCATCGAGGAACGACAGTTCGTGTTAGACACGTTGTAATCATGCGCCAGAGACATAAATTAAGCTCACTGAAACAACAGACAACATTGAAACTTGCCTATTTACTTCCAATTTTGCAGGGAGATGTTTCAGTATAACATTTACAGAGAATAGGAACAAGTAAAAGAAAATTGAAAAAGATTAAAACAAAGATCAAAGTGCTGACTGATACTGTATTTGAATAGAAACACTATACTTGCTTCTTTCCCAACGCTATTTACAGAAGCCTCTTAAGAAGTGAGAACATACGAAAACCATAACACCTGTTTGTACAATTGAAAGCCATGAAACATAGCATATGAAACCTCTAATCATATAATCCTTCCTGCTCCCACACCTCCACCAGAAAATCAACCATTTCCTGTCAGTATAGAACATGGTGGAAAACGTCAGGAAATCGCAGCGAAAATGAGTGCAACAGAAATCAAGAACGAGACCTAATGACCGTGCGAATACTTACAGAAAGAGGAATTGGTCGAGGGAAAGGATTTCTGCTTTGAAGTAGACTTTCATAACTTGTATTCCAACTGCAAGACCAAGGGATTAAATTTGAGTTAGAATTCTTTTCTACGAACGAGGATGCATGGGGAGCACGTTGACGATGATTCGATTGAAGTGAATTCTCCCACAGTTGTTCACCAAAAAGATATCAATTATTTAAACTACCACCAAATCACTGGCCTCAAACCACAAAAGTATGCATATATATATTCAATGAACAAGATATATGATAGATGCAAGAAGCAAAGTGATTTGCAGAGGAAAACTATTGAGTCGGAAGACAACCGGCAGGGCCAGAAGAACCTTTCTTATCTTATTCCTTTTTCTATGTAATGTTGTGGAATAATTTGATTCAAGTCCTTGAAAGGCTTATATCCAAAAGGAGTAAACAAAGAAAAAGAAACAGAGTGAACCTTTGGGAGAAGGAGAAACACCTTAACCTGGGTGCCCATCTCTGTTGTGGTTGATCCCTTGACGACGTGCCATTTCCGATCCACTGAAGCCTACCTTCATTCCAGAGAATAAGGCCTTCAAACAACAAAAGGTCGAGTTACATATTCAACAATCAAAATGTAAACACTACCAATGCAGTGACTATGGTAATCAAAATTTCAATGTTGTTCCACCAAGAAGAAGGATCATATCAATTTACCATTATTCACAAACTCTGAATTACTAGTCACGCTATTGCAGAGGTTTTGATTTGAAATAGACGAAACACTTCTTTGAGATTGAACAGCGCTGTTATCCAAATCGCATGTGCTGCTGCTCCAAAAATCATCTAAAGCACTGCATCTCTTTACTGCGCGCCCTTGTATTCTCAATCCTTTAGTGGGCTCATCAACAGCAATGATTGGAGTAGGTTTAGTGCAGCATCCGAAACACCCACTGTGCTGTTGGAAACCATGTCAAACCGATACATACAAGTACAACAGATAAAAGATACAATATATCTAGCGCAAATCACAGTCTTCGGTGAAATTTCGGTTTAAGATTAGTTGCTTTAACTTAAGTTACAGTCACAGAAATAAGATTATCCCCAAGTCCAAAAGCAAAAAACAGAACTCACAATCATTTCCCTTCAGCAACAAAGAACAACAAAACCTTAGATCTAATTCTCACAATCATCAATTACAATTGAGGCTACAATGGATGTACTTTAAAACAACCAATACTCAATATCATCAAAGCTTCCTTTTCTCTTCACTCAGGAACGATTTAAATTCACTGGTTTGTGATATTAACGATCTTTCAAAATTGAATAAGCAAGAGGAATGTTAACTGAAAGCCATTAATATCATGCCTAGACATGCCCAAGCCACATTTTAAAACATCACCAAAGTGGAAAAAATAAAAGTTTCAAACTTTTTGTCTTTTATCAACTGCCAAGCCAAGTTTGAACGTTCCTTAAACCAAACAAACTTCCACAAATAGAAAGAAGAAAGTCATATCTTTCACACTCTTCTAATCTCACTCTCTCAAATTCATCCAAAATTAGAAAAGTTACACAAAGAAACCAAAAGAGTCAACGACATTTCCTTTATATTCCACAGCCAAAACAACAAAACCAGAACTACCAATCAAATCGAATACTCATTAATCTAAAATTACTAACCACAAAAACAAACCAAACCCACTTCAAATTTTCCACAACAAGTGTAATTTCCACATAATTATAAACCACAAAACTAAAAAATAAACCAAAAGGGAAAAAAACTCAATAACTTACCCCATACAAGCAAACAAATTATCGATCCAAGAAGCAATTGAAGAATCTGACAGCGTAAGCATTTAAATTCTCCACAAAAGCACTCAACTTTGAGTAAAGAATCAATCTTTACACAAAAAAACGCAAACCAAACATCAGAAATTGAAAAATAAGTTAAAAGATGCAGACTTCATAAGCTGAAAATTAAAGGGCATTGGAATAATTAGTGAAATTTTGATTGTCCATGTTGAAGAATGAGTGAGGAGTCGTTAGGTGTTAGAGAGAGGGTTAAGCAGTTAGGTTTGTGGTGGTTAATGTGTAGAGTGCGGAAAATGCTAAGGTGGTTTCAGGTGCTTGCCTTTTGGCAACACTGATGAGATCACATTAAACAGTCAATTTTTAACTGTTGGCAACGTCGGTTTGATGATTTTTCATACATTGAATTTTAAAATTAAAATTCTTTTTACGAAACAAATCGAAAATTCATATTTATTTTTATAATATTTCAAAACTTTAATTGTTAAAAATTTTAATTATGTTTCTTATTGAGTTTCTAACTTAATTTTCTTTTTCTTCTGTCAAGTAAAGATAGAAGAAAGAAAAAGCAAACTTTTACAATGAGATAAATAATTGCAATTGTTAGATGTAGTAAAAAATAAATCCGAGATTTTATTTTTTTATAAAAAATAGTTCTAATTTTACCTAATTTATAAAATCTAATTAAACAAAAAGAGTTTCTAATAAGAACCGTCTTCATATTAAACATTATCTGAAAAATATACTAGTTAGAAGAAATATAAAAATTAAAAAGACTGATCCTGCAAAAATTTTATGTTAAAGGAAGCAAAATTATACGAGAACAGATGAAAATGAGCGACCGCACTCTTGCCTTCCATGTCTCTGTGATTGAGAACAAGTCTTTATGGCCTACTAATTAGGCTATTTATCTTTTAATGCATCAACTTGTTATATATATACATAAAAGAACAAATTGTATTTTTTTTAATTTCAATAAATTGATGTTCTTTTTATGAAGGGAGGAATGGTACGGATAACTTAGTTAGATGAGTTTTAGTGCCGCAAAATTCGGATCATGACTCGTGTATGACTCAAATCATCGAGTGGTCTAAGTGTCGCGCTATTTGATTCGAAAAAAACGCTAAGTACGTGACAGGAAGCTCTTGAAAAAATTATCATGATTGAGAGATAGCATTATTACCTCAATGATGGATAATTGCTGACGTTGATATTTCAAAACCAAAATTTGTGGTTTCGAACGCTCCATATTTGCTATGCATTTAATGAAAATAAACAAACTGAAGAGGTTTGATAATTCTTGTTGCCTATTCATAACTTGATTGTTTAAAGTATACCACCATCTATTTTTTTTGCTGATCTTTCGATAAAAAGATTCATTCTGTTTATAAAAAATAAGTCGTAGAACCGATAAAATTTTTTTTTTCAATGCATTCTTGAAGATGAATACCTCATTCAAGAATTGTTTTCGATTCAAACGGCACGAATCAATAAGGTAAATCCCTTATGATACATGAAATCCGGCTCAGTTATTGACATAAGGAAAAAACAAATTCTAGTTGGCACCAACAAATTGAAACGTATTCAACAGCACTTATTACTGGGAAAGCATCATTTACTACAAGATTATCGCTCCATAAGGTTACAGAAATTTCAAATAGAGATTCAGATTCTACTCAGTCGAGTTAACAAAGCGACTACTCTACTGTAATTAATGCCTGTTTTGAAGAGGAAAGATGCAATGCCAGTTCCCCATCCAAAAATCATTGATGGTTCGGGCTTCTTGGGGATGACAGAAGCCAGGCCTGTGCCTGCACTATGAATTGGTGCTGCAGCTGACTCTGTTGATCTGCTGAAGATAATGAAACATTAACAAACATTCTTAGCAGCTCAATTTCTACAGTCGCTCAAGTTCAAATAAATTACACAGATATTCGAATGATCCATCATAAGAGAAACAAGAACAAGGCTCTTCTCAAGGCACTTTGGTGCATGATGTCTCAAGTTCAAATAAATAAAACCGAACTTCATATCTACCAAAGGAAAAACCAGAAATAAGACTCCTATCAGTAAGAGCACCAATCCATCACAAGTCAAGACGCATTCGCTCATATAGCATTCAACGGATATATATGAAACTAAAAAGCCATTAAGAGTAAACTTACAAAGCTCCTTGGTATGCAAATGTTGACATGCCTTGTCTTTGCTTGTGCTTCTGATCATTAGAACAAATCACGAATATGCGTCCACGCTTTTTAACTATCTTACAAAACTGACACAGCTTCTTAACAGATGATCTCACCTTCATTGCAACTAAAAACAGAGAAAAATTGAATTAATTTCGAGCTCAATATTAAAATGAACAACAATTCACAATGGAGCTAAATTCAATAGCCATTTGAAAAACTGTTGAATACCCAGAATCTATCTCCGAAAAATAATCATACCCAGATAATCGATTCTTCATTTTGGTAATCATACATGGATATTGCAAATTTGCAATAATAAAAAATTAAATTAAAAATAAATTGAAATAAAAACAAAGAGAGAGAAAATGTTAACTGAGTTGATGGAGAGATTGCTGAATTGAATTTGAGAGGTGAAATTAAATGGCAGGTTGAGATTTGAAACGATTTGGGTTTTTGGATTGAAAATGTAGGGTTTTGGGAAATAGGGTTTATTAGATTAAAATAACTGAAAAATTGTAAGATCTGAGAGAGTACAGTGTAAGTAGCGTGGAGTGTTAGATGCTGAAACGACGTAGTATTGGATGGCCATGGTATTTTTACGGCATCGCTTAAAAATCGACGTAGTATATTGATAGCCTTTTGACTTGGCTTGAACTCGAAATTACTGGTTAAATTAGAACAACTCATGTCAGTTGATCTACACGTTCGGCGTTGTAAATTATGTAAATGAAGACAAGAAAAATTCGTTTCAATTAAAGTTCGCTCATTACAATAGAATGAAGACAAGTCAAGAGATCTCTTTGGCATTCAATGCAATTTCCATAAAACATTTGACAGGACTTGGATTCTGTTCTTTGCCAAATGCCACAATTCTTAGAAATCTAGCTCTGAAACATCTTCAATCTTTTTGTTAGTCTCAAAAAGCCTGTTGTAACCAGAGCTACACACAGCACAAGGCACAACAAATTTACAATCACAAATGGTAGGACGATGTGTCAGGACTGAGATCTCTGGCTACCCGAAGAAGATGTTCTATGTTAATCTCAGGGTAATGCTGCAAAAGTCTGAGATTAGCTGTGAAATCACCACTCAGTAGCCTGCTCTTTACGCACAGCAACATCGCGCAACAGATTCTCAGAAGCATATCCTGCAATGTTATCAGTTTCATCATTTATATCGCCTTCCAGAGAGATATATTGGCGTATATATGTTGATTAATGTGTGTTTGAAAGTGACCTGAACACCATCAGGATTACTCAAAAGAGAATCCCATATTCTTAAAATGGATTTGAAGTCAAATTCTTGAGTTAGTAGTAAGGTGATCCACCTGAATGCATAGAACTGTGGTTTAACCTGTTTAACAGGACAAACACATCAGCTTTCATCATCAATGTTAAATCTAATATTTCTGCTGAAAATGTATTTATATGTTCTACCTTATTAGTTATTTCAAGATGCTTCCACAGTTCCTCATTATTTGATTTTAAGAAGTCTGATAAGCGAGAAAGTGTGGCTAGAATACCAACAGGACTGTTATCCAATTGCTGACAGAAGTGATCAACTGAATCACTGAGCAGTCGAACAAAACATGAAAAACTATCCGCTTCTGCGTTTGCCTGCACATTAGGAGCATGAAGATCTGTAAAAAACTGTTCTGCTTTCAAGAGCTTTCGCTTTCATCAGCTAATCTGACACAGGAGTTGGCAGAGTAATATGGCGGCACATGGACTTGATCATGTTCACATGGAAATGGTTATGTCAGAGTGTGACTTACAGCATTCTGCTCATCAGAATCGGTACTAAATACATAGAATATCGGCGCAAGGACTTCGTTCATGCCTTGAACATATCGAATGGCCGGATTCAGTTTTGCGAAAAGGAGAAGAATGTTTCTCATTGCCTCCTGCAGGTGAAACCAGAAATTTAAAACTGAAGTAGCACAAGCCATAAAAGCTGATGATATGTAGTGAATATACCCTGTTTTTCTTGCTATACGATGACTCTCCGGAGAAGAACTTCAGGTCCGGATGCGTGCGCTCCAAATCGCGGTTAATCTGATCTGCAACTTCTGTATGCTGTTAAAAACAAAAATCAATATGCATCATTCCATTCTCAGTAGAAAATCTAGAACTGGTAATGAAGAGGAAGATTCACCTCAAAATACCGATGCCATGGACTAGATTTGCCATCACTCAAGGGATGATCTTCTTGAGAAATTCCATGCCGTTTCAGAGGTCCAGCAACATCACTTTCTTCAACATTTAGTTTATCAGAATCCAATGAGTCCTCATTCACCTTAGCAAGTGCTGTCTAGATTTAAATTTTTGGTTAGTGCATGATAACCAATAAGGCACTAACCAATATAATCACCTGATTACATTAGGAAAACATCAACAAGAAGATATCAGGTAATGTATAAATAGATTTCTGCAACTAATTACTTACGGGACTTGACAGAAGCTCCTCTTTCAGGGTAAAATACTTCTGC
>CANYCX010589637.1:0-13506 GCA_948193385.1 Breynia disticha f. nivosa
ATAGAGGAGGTACAAGTTGTTGTGTATGATGGTTGGATTTGATCTTGATATATGTGTTAATTCAATGTAAATTGATGTTAATTAAGTTGATATAATATTTATTTTAAGTTATAAGCATGTATGTATAAGTATATAGGTGTCGGAAGGTCAAAGGAAGTCGAAAAAGTTGGAAATGGCTGTCTGGAGTGAATTAACGTATGTTAATGGATACATTAACATACGTTAATATGGATTAACGTATGTTAATCCATGAGTAAACATACGTTATTCATAGTCAGCTTCCAAAAATCTGCATTTTGTTAAAGTACGTTAATTGCAAAATAACGTACGTTATCGGGGGTCTGGACAGGTCATTAAAAGGCCGAGAACAGCCAAAACCGAGCCAAAAACACTCTCAAAATCTCTAAACTTTCTCTCAACATTGAGACATCATTCCTAAGCCCTTCCTAACATCAAACCTACCAGTAAACATCATTGTAACAATGGATTAACAATAAATCAGTCCTCAAATCCATCCCTCCTCAGCCTAGGGTTTTAAGTTTCGGGAAAGAGGTAGGATTTCTCGATTCATGACTGAAATGTGATGGAAAATAGATGCATTTGGTAGGTTTTGATGGGTTTTTATTGTAGTTTATGTTTCCATAAGCCTTTAACCCTAAAACATAAGATTTGGTGAGATTTAAAGAATTAAGGTTTTAGGAAAGTTTGGGGATTTCGGGAAAATTCAATAAGGATTGCTGAAATAAGGTATATTTTTTTGTTAAATATGTTAAATGTGATTTAAGATGTGTAGGGAACGATCAATGGAACCCGAATTGAGAATCGGGCACCAAATCGGTTCTTGGGAGCCGAGGTAAGTGTACTTACAGCTTACTTTGGATGTGTTAATCCTTGTTTTGGTTGAATGAATATTAGTATATGACGTTTGGCATGTGAGAATGGAAAATGTATGCTTGTATGAATGAGATGTTTGAAATTATGTAAGTATGTGGAATGTATGCAAATAGATGAAAATGTGCCTTGTGATGATTTAGAATGGTTATGTGTGCTAGAATGTAAGTGTTCTTAGATGCTTACGTTGGTATGTTGACTTGGTATGAATATGTTGTGCGATGATTGTGGTCTTGTGATGGAATAAGAATGAGTGTGCTAAATGAAAGCTTAATATTGAATATGCCTTATGTAGAGTCGGGAAGGAATATCAAATGCTTGGATTTGGTGAGTCATGGTTGACATGTGTCAACGTGTTGTGAAGGTGTAAGTAACGAATGAAAAAAGGTATTATGGAAATGTTAGTGATGAAATTGAATATGGCAAGATGAAAAGTATGATTATATGTGTAAATCTTATAAATAAGTAAGTTTGAATATGTGAAAGAATGGTATAAGTTTTGTTTGATGATTATGGCAATATATGTTTGGCTTGTATGCGCATATGGCCTAAGGGCACATTATGAGTTTGACAAAGTAACGAATTGTGGTTTTGGCCTGAACAAAATGAATGATATGGTACGAATGATAAGTGATTTAAAATGATGTGATGATTCATGGTTACTTGTCATATGCACGTTATGGATGTTCCTTATTGATTAATTGATGAACTCTCTTGAGTTACATTTGGTATATGTTAGACGATGCCACGAGTTGGCCGTTATGAACATGTTGTGGATTAAGATATTGTTGTGTAACATTCATGTGCATGTGTTATGAGGAAGTTAAGATGACATGCATGGATTTGTATTCATACATATTATAATATGTTGGCATAAGTATGTGTTTGGCCATGCATTGAGAAAATGGAACTTTGGTTCACAATGGAACTTCGGTTCACAAATGGAACTTCGGTTCACAATGGAACCTCGGTTCACAAATGGAACTTCGGTTCACAATGGAACTTCGGTTCACAATGGAGCTCTGGCTCACAATGGAACTTCGATTCACAATGGAGCTTCGGCTCACAATGGAATTTCTATTCACAATGGAGCTTCGGCTCACAAATGAGGAAGAGAGTGGACTCTCTCTTACAATAAAGCTCCGGAGCACATCATTTGTGTGAGAATGCAATAGCATTACATATGCATTCATTCATTTCATTATGACATGATATGGGTTGTGTGAAGGATGAATGTGAATGGTTTGCGACTATGATAAGAGCATGACTTGCAGTTGAATGAATTATACGGATGGATATGGTTTTGCATGGTTATATGTAAATGGTATAAGTTGTATGATCTAATTGGATTAGGGTCGTGTATGGTGGTTTGATGATCAGTGTTGATATGGTTATGGTTGTCACTGGTTGAGTACCTCGAGGGTTATGATTGTGGTTTTGACCCTTAGGGAATATGTTGATCACATGTTGAATGATTTGTTGATATGGTTGTGTTAAATGTCATTTATTATGTTGTGTTTAAGTTTCTAAGAAAGTGGTGGTGGCTTGCCTTGATGTTGTATGTTTAGTGTATAAGTATGAAATGTATAAATAGTGACTTGGATGCTTGTGTGGATGGTTATGAATATATGTTTGATTTGGGGTTAGTGTGTGGAATTATGTGTTTAATGGTTAAATGTGATGAATTGGATGAATATGGGAGTTGTATGTGTGCCTTGAAGGTTGTTGGGTATGCTAAGTGTTAAACGAATAAGTGTATGAATGAAATAAGACTTAGAATTCGGGCAGAATGGTCCTGGAACAATTAACGTACGTTACTATGGTAATAATGTACGTTAATTGACTAAACATACGTTAAATTGTGTTTGGAATACGTTATTCATGTCCTGGAAATTGATGAAGTATAATGTACGTTACCCAAGGGTTAACCTATGTTAAATTGACCCAGAAACTCTATTTTTGGCCTGAATAACATACTAATGCATACCTAAAGTATCCTAATGATCTAGGATGTTTTCCTTAATGGATAAGCACTTAAGGTGAATGTATAAACACATAAAATGATTGTCTGTGAGATGGCTTTAGGGCGCCATAAGGGAGGATAGGCCGCGGAGGCCGAGGACTCCCCTGCACCTCAGCATAGTAGTGACACTGAGGGAAAGCTTACTGAGTATTTTAAAATACTCACCCATGTTTTGCTGAATTGTTTGCAGAGAGACAGGTATCAGGGACGGGACTCTGTGAGTGGCGTGGCTAGCAGTGCGATACTGAAGGTCGGGCTCCCAGTTGGTTTGGCTTTGTGCATGTTTGTGTGACTATGTATACATTAGCATAGATGAGTGTTATAACATTATCATTCTAAATGGTTTTCCACGGCTTCTGCATTTCAAACTATATTTGATGTTTGTTTTGTATTTCATGTTTGATGCAACTATGTTCATTCTATCTCTCCTACAACTTATGTTTTAAAAAGAAAAAAATAGTACTAAAAATTGTATTTATTCAAAAACAAGTTTTACGAAAATTGGCATCACAAGACTAGAATTTCAGGGAGGTTCGCAAACAGGGCACTAAATCTTTTGAGGGGACTACCGATCTCTCTGAGGCTGAGGATTGGTTTTGACACACGGAGCAAATCATTAATCAGATGATATGCACACCGGAGCAAAAGCTGAGGTATACTAACTCCCTACTAGAGAAGGGGGTTTAGGACTGGTGGTAAGCGGTCCCTAGAAGCCAGAATGATCCTCCTACCCTTACTTAGGCCAATTTCTAGAGGGAGTTTGCTGATAAATGCACCCCTCCTCTCTACCTCAGCCGCAAGAAGATTGAGTTCTTGGAGCTCAAAAACAAGAACCTAATTGTTGTTGAGTATGAGGCTCAGTTTACCATACTCACTCATTACACACCCGAGGAGGTTACAACTGATCAACAGCAGAGAGACCGCTTTGAGAGGGGATTGTTGTTTAATATCTGCACCTGCATTTCCATGAAGTAGCCTACTTATAAGATACTTATGGAGACTAATTTGATGGCTGAGGAGCTGTTGGCCAATGAGGGTCGACGAGAGAGGAAGAAGCATAAGGTTTCAAGTGGATCTAGCTCCATTCAAGGGCACAAGAAGACCAATTTCAGACCACCTGTGAGCTGTTGGCCAGAGCATCGCAGTACACACAGATGCAGATGCTAAGGATCTATATCACTCCTACAATCAACTAGGCCACTTTGCTTAGAAATGCCATCAAAAGGCACTAGATGAGGGGCAGATAGTCTCCAGTCAAAGCAGTGTCGAAGACAACTGAGCAGCTACTACTACTGGCAGAGACTGATGTTGAGAGGGCTATAAGCACCACCTTGAGAAACAGAGGAGCTTCACATTCTGCGGCTCCACCTTAGGCACGTATCTATACTATGACACATGATGAGGTGACACTAACCCCGAGGTGATTCCTGGTATGATCTCTATTTGTACACATGACACATTGTTAGTGAGTTAGTGATAGGGCAGATTGGAGGTAGTGTAAAGTTGTTGGGATACATAATAGTAGTGACTATGACAGGAGGGGTTTTAGTTATGGTGAAAAACATATTGAGGAACTGCGAGTTAAAAATTGACGAGATGGCTTATATGACAAATTTGATTGTTTTGGGGGTGACAAAGTTTGGAGTTATTCTAGGGATTAAATGGTTATCCAAAAACAGGGTTGTGGTAGATTGCTACATGAAGGAAGTTGTTGTAGAGATTGATGGCGAGAAGAGATTATTGTTAGTAGGTGTTAGTAGGCGTGCAAAAGTTTGTACCTTTATGTTTGGTATTGACAGTAATGGATGCAAAATTAATAAAAGACGGGTGTGAGGCCTACTGAGCATGTGTGATAGATTTGGGCAATAAGAGATTAGAGGTCGGAGAGGTAGAGGTAGTGAGAGACTACCCAGAGGTGTTTCTGGCTGAGTTGGCGGGACTGCCACCCCCGAGAGAGGTTGATTTTAAGATTGAGATGGCATCGAGAGCAGTGCCAATATCAGTAGCCCCATATAGAATGCCACGGAGTGTGTCACCGTGGGGCACACTAGTGCTGTTTGTAAAGAAGAAGGATGAAAGCTTGTGGTTGTGTATTAATAACTGCCAACTCAATAAAGTGACGGTGAAGAACAAGTATCCACTGTCGTGGATTGAGGATTTGATAGATCAGTTGAAAGGAGCGATAGTGTTCTCCAAGATTGATTTACGATCGGGTTACTAGCAGTTGTGAGTACAAGGGAGCTCTATTCCTAAGACAGCATTTAGGACTCGTTATGGCCACTTTGGGTTTACATTAATTTTGTTCGGGTACTAAACTGCCAACAGCCTTTATGGCTCTGATGAACAAGATTTTCCAACCGTACTTGGACCGATTTATGGTGGTTTTCATAAATGACGTGTTGGTGAACTCTAAGGATGGGGAGAAACATGAGGGGCACCTATGGGAGCTACTAGAGTTACTGAAGGAAAAATAACTTTATACCAAGTTTGACAAGTGTGAGTTCTAAATAAAGGAAGTGGTGTTTCTAAGGTACATGATTTCAGCAAAGGATGTGAAACCTGATCCTAGTAAGATAAAGGTAGTTCAGGAGTGGGAGGCTCTCAGGAATATGGAAGGTAGATAGTTTCCTAGGCTAGGCATGAATGTACCGAAGATTTACAGAGAAATTTTACAAGTTAGCAAGACTAATGACCTGTCTTCTAAAGAAGAACACTCCATTCATTTGGAATAAACGTTGTCAGGAGAGCTTCCAAGAATTAAAGAAGAGGTTGGTAGAGACTCTAGTACTGGTGTTGCCAACTACTGGTGGTGGTTTTGTGTTATATACTGATGCTTCTAAAACAGGACTAGGGGGTGTACTTATGTAAAACAGGAGGTTAATTGCCTATACTTCTAAATTGTTAAGGCAAATTGAGGTTAATTATCCTACCTACGAGTTAGAGTTGGCAATAATCATTCATGCCCTAAAGGTGTGGAGGCACTACTTGTAAGGTGAAACTTTCCAGATTTTCACCGATCACAAAAGCCTCAAATACTTTACCACACAATTAGAGTTGAACTTGAAGCAGTAAAAATGTATTGAGCTTCTTAAAGATTATGACTACACTACTGACTACCATTCAGGTAAAGCGAATGTGGTCGTCGATGCTTTAAGCAGGAAGGGTAAAGACGACGAGGATTTAGTGATTTACAAGGTAGAGTCCTTATTTGCATTGTAGGAGTTAAGAGTATAGCTCAATGTAATTGAGGGGAGATGTTGGCTAACATACAAGTGAGACGGCGTATGAGGGAAATGGTATTAGAAAGGCAAAAAAAGGTTGAGCACTTAATGAAGATTAAAAAGAAAGTAGAGAAAGGGAAAGCAGCGATGCTGCACCGACTAGATGATGATAGAGTGTTATATTACGGAGGATGATTGTGTATTCCAGATATACCAGATATTAAGGAGAACATAAATTAGACGCGCATTCCTCTCCATACTCGGTGCATCCTGGTAGCACAAAGATGTATCGTGACATGAGAGACATGTATTGGAGGTTGAACATGAAATGGGAGATTGCAGAGTTTGTAGCTCGATATCTGACTTGTCAATAAATCAAGGCAGAACATCAAGCTCCAACAGGGAAATTGAAGTCAATGGATAATATAGAATGGAAATGTGAGAAAATCACTATAGACTTTATTATGGGATTACCGAGGACTTTTAGGAATCACGACATAGTTTGGGTGATAGTGGACCAACTCACCAAGTCGACACACTTTCTAGATATTTGCCAGGACGATACATTGGACAAGCTTGCAAGCTTGTACTTGTCCGAGATTGTAAGACTTCACGGTGTTCCCATGTCGATTTTATTAGATTGGGATTTGAGATTTACTTTGAGGTTTTAGAGAAGCTTGTAGGATGCTATGGGCACCAGACTACGGCTTAGTACTGCATTTCATCCTCAGACTAATGGACAATCGAAGAGGACTATCTAGATGGTTGAGGATATGATGAGGGCATATGTTCTTGAGTTTGGTGGCAACTGGGGTGACCATTTATCGTTGATTGAGTTTGCTTATAACAATAGCTTCCACTCAAGTATTGGGATGGCACCATATGAGGCATTGCATATGAGGCAGTGCCAAAGTCCAGCTTATTAGGATATGGAGGGTTCATGACAGATTGAGGAATCCAAACTTGTACAACAGACCCTGAAGAATGTTAATGTTGTTAAAAGATGCATGCAAGACACGCAGGATTGGCAAAAGAACTACTTTAACTGACACCATCAGAAAGTAGTGTATGATGTAGGAGATTGGGTAGAGTTGCCATGGAGAGGCATTATAGATTTTGGGCATAAAGAAAAATTGAGTTCGAGATATTTGGGACCTTGTGATATTATTGATAGAGTAGGACCACTTGCCTATCGACTCCAGTTATCAATAGAGGTGTCCCGACTCCATAATGTGTTCCACGTGTCGATGCTGAGGAAATATAGATCCCACCCGAGTCACGTACTTAGAGAGTCGAAGTTGGAGATTGCAAAGGATCTTACATACGAGGAGCTAGTAGAGATTCTAGACCAGTAGGTCCGTCAGATGCGGAATCGAGAGGCTTTGATGATTAAGGTGAAGTGGAATTTCCATTCAAATAAAGAGGCTACGTGGGAGGTAGAGAGTGACATACAAAAGCATTATCCGTAACTCTTTTCAGTGACTTAAAGAAATCGAGGTATTTATTCGCATTTTGTAAATGTGTTTATTTAAGTGGTTGATAACCTGGACTGTAAAATTTTGAGGACAAAATTTCCTAATGGGAGAGTACTAACGCCTCGAAAATTTTTTCATAAAATATACGAGAATGTAAAGTTACAGTGGAAAATGACCTAGGGAACGGTTTGCATAAACTGTTCTCCAAACTGTTTTGAAAATAGGCAGCTAATTTCTATCGTGCTAAAAAATGAAGGGAACGGGTAACCAAACAGTTTGTACAAACCGTTGGCAAACCATTTTGACCTATCGGGTTTTAAAATCAAAAAACATTTGAACTTTTAAAAAGATAACTAAAAACTTTAAAAACCAGCCACCCAAACTATTGTCTTCATCCTACTGTAAAAACCCTTCATTATAGATCCTATAACCACTAGATCTAACTCTAGAAACCCTAAATTTAGTAGATATTAACCCATGAAGAGGCTACTTGGTGATTCTCTTTGAAGGAGCAAGGTAAGGTCTAACTTTATACTTGATTCTTGTGTGATTTTGAGTCTAGGGTTAGGAAAAGGACGTATCTTGGATGTGATATGGGCAATGGAAGTAATGTGGGTGGATTGTGAACTAAAAACTGAGAGTTAGGAAAAGATTAAGATTTTAGAGGATTGGGGAAATTTGGGGTTTTGTTAAATAAGAAAAGGAATGTGAAAATTTAAACTGAAAATTGTGTTTAATGTGGATAATATGGTTAAAAACAATGTAGGGAACGTTGTTCGAGATCTGGATGGAAGTTAAGTCGTGCACTAACATTGTGGGATTTGAGGTAAGTACATCGAACCACACTTACCTTGGTATGTCTTGAATTTGTATGGTTAAGTATGATTGATTAAATAAATGTGTATGCATATGATTCATATGTATGAAGTGATCGATTGTGAGTGTATGTTTAACGCCCCAAAAATTATGACCAAAATATTCAGAAATATGTAGTCCAAACAGTGTTAAATGGCCTGGGAAATGGCCTGCCAGACCGTTCCCTAAACTATTTTAAATACAAATAAAGATTAATTTTGCGCTAAAAGAAAGGGGAATAGGTAGGCAAAAGGTTTGGACAAACTGTTTGGCAAACAGTTTTGACCTAACGAGATTTAAAAACAGACATAAGTGAACATTGAAAAAAGAACCAAAAACCCCAAAGACAACCACCCGATCTTTTCTTTTCATCTTACCCTAAAATCATTCTAGACCCTAGAACTACTAGATCTAACCCTAAAACTCTTGGATCTAGTAGATCTTAACTTAAGGAAGAGGTTACTCGGTGATTCTCTTCGAATGAGCAAGGAAACGTTATTCGAGATCTGAACCTCAGTTGAGCAGAGAGCCGACTTCATAGTGTTTAAGGTAAGTGCATCAAATCACACTTACCTTGGTATGTTTTGCATCTGCATGGTTAAGTATGCTTGATTGAATGTTCATTGTTGTGAATGTTAGAGATTGTGTTAAATGGAATTATGTAAAAAGTGTGAAAGTGATTGATAAGTATGAAATGTTGATTATGTTGTTAAGTGCATTATTGATGAAATGGCTGTTTTGAGTGATTACGGATTGAATTATTATCTTGGACAATTAAATGTGAACATGGATGGTAATGTACCATATAAATGTTATATTATGAGTTGTGTGATGGAAACAGTGATTATGATGCCTTATAAATGGTATTTGATGACAATGAGTCGTGATGATTGATTTTGGTATGGTATTATGTTGAATCGAATTTTAGCTTAATGTTAAATAATGATTGAAAATGCATGAGGCAATGCATTATCAAATGATGATTGATTGTAATTGCATTTAATGACATTATGGCATCGCATGAGCATGGTGTGACATGTTCTTGATGAGGAAAAGAAAAATGAGTGTGTGCTCAAGAGAGAAATTTGACAAAAAAATAAAGCATGTGCTCACCGTCAGTAACATTGGAAGCGCGTGCTCAATAGGGACAGATCCATCGATATAATAGGAGTTCGTGCTCAATAGGAGAGACTCTAAGAAATTTGACAAAAAAATGGAGCGCGTGCCCACTGTGACACCCAAATTCGACTATCATCGTAAGTTATTACATTAATTCTCCTGAGATGATAATCGGATCCGGACATCATAATATTTGAAATAATAAGTAAAGAGCACAGTTTTGTAAAAATATATATATATACATTCATTAATATAAATAAAACTTTACAATGTTTGAGAAGGAATGTTTCAAAATCAACCAGGGTTAACAAGGCTGTTATGGTTACGAAAGAAAAGAAATCTAATCGATTCCATTTCAATTGTAACTTAACACAAGAAAAATATACAACATTATGTTCAGTACAAATACATGTTTGTCATTAAACCAAAATCCATCTTCGTGCACAGCCCACCTCGGTTCTTCGATCTTTGGCGCCAGAGTCTGAATTAAGCAGTTATCTACCCTTCTCGTCAAAAAGAAATTCCCCCTCAAGTCCCTGCCCACACGGCAGGCATAAAACGCAGTGAGTCGCGAGACTCAGTAAACAACACTTACCAAATGGACAACATTTCCTAAATCCATTCATTTATTTCCATTCCAATCCAAATAATCACAAATTATCAATAAACTCCACAGCATATCTTCCATTAATCACATTTTAATCTGACACTCAAATGGGAATCAATTTCATGTCACAAACCACATATATGCATTCTCAAAAGTCCAAAAATCAGAGATCCACGCATGATCAACAAGTACAACGCACAGTGGTTGATAACTATGCGTTGTCGCTGCCACCACGCGTAGTTGTGGTGCAATTAAATGCATGGTCGTGGCTAAAGTACGCGTGCTTATAGCGACTGCGCGTACTTAGCTGCCACCACGTGTGGATCTCTGGTTTCCTGCATGAAACATTCAACAAAACATACCATATAATTCTGAACATTTACCTAACACAAAACATCATCCCATCTATATTATTAATCAATATATACTTCTAATTGCACACATAATCACATGCAAATAACCTAATTCTTTATCAAACAAATTCACTTAGAAATTCCCTAAGAACATAACATTATTTGCATGCACATTTATGTGGAAAAATTTTTACTACACCCACAATTCATACCATATTTCACAAACATAATAAGGTCAACATTCAATAATATAACCATGGCATTTATTCCTTCATTCACACATAATCAATCTGATTAATCAAGTATACATTCTTGTGATCAACTTAAATACGACTTATTGATTTTGAATGCCTGACCTCTAATGAATTACAATGCAACCACGCATGGTCTCAACATTAGTTTTCAAGTTACGCCCTTACTTGGTCATTTTTTTTATGTTTGCAAACTGGCCTCGTCGACCGGGAGTTTGTGGTTATAAAGTACTAAGGGCCATAGATTTTTACGCCCTTACTAGGCCTGTATATCGCCATTACTTGGCCTGGCACACTCGAACACTAATAAGTGATTCGAGACTTCCACTGTGCTGCAGTAAAGTATGTGTTATATACTAATCGCAATTTACGCTCCCAAGAGCCATAACCACTCCCTCAATTCAATGCTCACTAAGATTTATCATTTACATTCATCTTTGCTTCTTAAAAGCTCTATATGCATGAATGTCATGACAATATTCATATGACCACATCATGCATCAATATCATATTCAAACAATGTCATATTTAACATAACTTCACCAAATCATCAAACATATCCAACAACATGAGAATACACTCATTATGTCACATAGAACACTCCAAAACTACTTCATCCACACCAATCCCATACAAATCACACAAGCTCTATGCCTAACCATCTCTTTGGGTATATCACAATCAATCATACAAGCAATGTACATTAACAACACATCATGTATACTCTTCAACGACCACACAAGCAACATACATAATCATCACATGCTATTGATCCCAATTCCTAAAATCTTCCATTCAAAACCCTACACACTTTTCTACCCTCATTCCAACCTCTCTCATCAACTAACACCCAATTAAATTGACTATCAAAACACCCTCAATAGGGCCCAAAGAATCTTACCAAAGCAATGGAACTCGGAAAAGAACTCTGGTCCAAGGAACCCAAACTCGTCACTTTTATAGGGTTGCTTTCAAACTTCAATTTTGGACACCTAAACACGTTTTAACACCAAAATGGTTACCAATGGATAGTATAAATGTTAAGATTTCCAACGGACCATTATTTGCTCAAATCATAGCTCAAACGAAAGAGATTTAGGGTCAGAAATTAGGGTACAAAAACGGGATTCACAAAATCATATAAGAAAATCTTACCGAAATTTGATCTCCGACTAATTCCAAATCTCCCGGACACTAGGGTTTCGCTAGGAAAAATGATATATAGGGTTTTTGGCTTTGGAGAGATGGTAGGGAAAGAGAGAAGTGATTTGCGATTGTAGAGAGAGAGACAAACAAACTAATACTTATATTCATTCGGTGTGGACGGTTTTGCCCCTGTATGCTCTTAACTCACTGTTTACTCGTAACCTCCTTTCCACTCTGTTTAACTTACTCCGATTCTTATTATTTTACCTAGGTTTACATTTTCGTATTAATTTTCCACTCACCTTATTTTCTTAACTGTAACTGCGAAAAATTTATTCACATTTTCGTATATTTATTTAAAATCTTTAATTTTAACAAAATTTTCGAGACGTTACAATCATCGTTGTTAATTAAGGATCGTATGCTCACGAAGGAGAGATCCTTCAATAAAAGATAATAAGTGATACCGAGGTCATGTTGTGTGTGAAATGCATTGGACATTCATTTGCATTTATGTGATATAGCATGTTAATTGTGCTTATGAGTACTTTATGTGGATGATATGCAATTGACATGATGGTTGTGCCAATGAATTTCTTGAGTGGTTTGATTGATGAAAAGCTCAAGGGATAATGTGATGATAATGTTTAAATATTGTGTGCTAAAGGTTTTCCTTATATTGTTTGATTGGTTTGAAGAACTTATGTGTTTAGGGATGTGTTCTGTATTTTGGTTTTACATTTGGAAAGCATGAAAGGGTGTTGTAATCTCGAAATAGCATGTGACGCCAAAATTTAAATACAATTTCATAATTAATTACTTATTTTCCAAGAAATAGCATTCAAACTTGAACATCAATTTTTGTTTTTTAGAATAATTTAGCTTAAATAAAATACAAGAGAATAAAATAGGAGAGCTAAGATTTAAATTTATTTTTAATAAAATTCATACATTTCATTTCACAAAAATACCTACAGAGTTTGCGGAAACAAAGCCCAATATGTCTTGAAAAATTCACAAAATATTACAGGTTATGAAAGAATAAAAACTGAGAAAATATTAATTCCATATTAACCTTATAAAATACAATGCACGATGTAAAATTTATCATGTACAAAGAAAATTGCTTTACAGTGCACCACCCACCTTATCTCGCCGTAAATCCTAACTTGTCAAGCAAGGTACTACCTTTACAATCCTAAAATGTACCTTCCTTTAATTCCTGCCGAGCATAACATGCATAATAAAGCGTGAATTTTATAAACTCAGTAAGTAACAAAACCATAATGGTCAATTTTCAATACTTATATGTTTAGTTAACTTATAAATCCATTTTCAATCAATATGATAAATATTTTTCTATGCACATTCACACATTACTATATCACATATACTTAGCCATCATAATTCATTTCATTCAATGAAATATGAAAACTCATTTCCCTTTATGATTCTCTTGATCATATATTTATATATATATATATATATATATATATATATATATATATATACCTAATTAAATAACTTAATCCAAAGGAATTTAGTAAGAACATTCATATAATCAA
>CANYCX010589717.1:0-16820 GCA_948193385.1 Breynia disticha f. nivosa
TGTCATAACCTACAAAGAGAAGATAAAATACCATCTTTTATACGTTTAAATTCAACTCTAAATTTAAATTCAAAATGAGATCGGGATCATAGAAAATCACGATAAACAGATTGTTATCAGTAGTTTATAAATAGACTTCACTTTACCATTTAAGGTACGCTCTGAAAAAACAAGACTATACTCCATTAAAATGATTACTCCTTTCTCCAATTACTGATTTAATCATCGGAGTGTAATCAGGGGATCAAACCCTCGACTATCTGACTTTTATCTTTTTTGCAGATATCATTTACGGAGCGACAATCAGTTTATTTGTTGTTTTCAGGCAACAACAATTTCGTATACAATGATAGATCTAGAAAAAAAAAGGAATGCAACTAAATCTAATCCTAAATTTTTAAGGTTATCATCTCATATATAAAGTATTTTTGTAAGGCTGAATTTACACTAATTTAAAAAAAATAGAGAAATTGTTTTTTTTTTCTCTTTGAGAGGAAAATTCACATGGATCCGCCACTGGATGAGGATGTTTTCCAGCTTAAATTTTTTTATGGTCTCCTTTTGAATAATTCTGATTTATATATCTTACATATTTTGGCCAGGTTCCGATCGAACAGCATTATTATGATTCCATATATCTCAAGAGTGCATGCACATAACTAGATTCTAATCTTAAGTGCAAGAGCATCTGAGCCATGATCTTTTTATAGTACAAGATTTTTCGATTTCGGATAAATTAATTTGGTCGAAATAAAAAACAAAAGGACGAAGATTTTTTTTGTGAATTATCAAACAATCTTGAGGAGTTTGACTCTCTTTTAGGAGTGCATGCACATAGTTATTAGGAAACCATTAAACAAGAAGGGTGGCCCCATTTTCCACATTGCATTCCATTCATATTTAATGTATGATTTTAGACAAATTATGAGAATTAAAAAATTAATAATTAAGTTAATTACAAATGATAATTATCTAGTGATTTTATAATATTATCTTTATTTATGAGTTGTTTTAATTAAATAATAAATATTTAAATGAATAAATTTATTATGAGAAAATAAAAATAGGATGGAGGTTGAAGGAAATAATAACATAATAGTAATGTTTTTAGAATCGGACCGAACGATTGAAGCGGAAAAAAAGTTTGGTGATTGTTTCACTGATCAAATCGTTTTCAACATTATTTAATCTTTTAACACCTAATATCAGTTAATTCACCAGTTTACTTACAAACCATTTTGAATTTTAAAGCTGAATCGAATCATTGCTGATCTACCAATTTATTAATTGGGTTCAATTTTAATAACAAAGTTCTAAAGCATGCAGGATCGACTACCTGAGTTTGTGTGCATTAGTTAGGTATGGCACAACAGCCTATAGAGTTGTAGAATATGGTGGGTGTGGCAGTTGGTAGTTTTAGTCAGGTCAGTTGGGGAATCCTATTCACATTTCTCACCATACAATTAATATTATTGAGTGGACCACATGATTTGCGTCCCATTTCCCATACATTACCCACTGTTTCCAGCTTTTCACCAAACCATAATCAAATTATATTTTACTGTTAATCAAACTTGTATTAAGATTCACTTAATCTTACTAATTATGTTTTGGTTTAATGGTGATTGAGGTTGAATTTGGTATGACAGACTGCGGTTCGATCTCCCACAACGTTACTTAAAAGGAGAATAAAACTTAATCACTTAGAATTCCTCCTCAAATCGAATTAGTTTCGGCCTAATAAATTAACATACCAATACTCAGATTTAAAAAAGATTCACTTAATCTTACCTACCCACGATAACTAAAATTCTAACCTTCTTGGTCTTCATTTAGACCGTCTCTCACTAACAATATCTTATTCATCACTAACTATTTCTTTTATATGAAAATTCCAAACTCTAGTCTTGAAATTTACAGTATACATTGGTAGTTTTCAACGAATTTCGCTGGTAAATTCCCATGAATTTCGTCTGAGAATACACAAACGTTTTTTTCCTACTCATCGGCACATTTTTCGATAATCTTTTATTTCAAAAAATTTCGTCGATTTATTTATTATCGATGAATTTTGTGAAAAAATGTCAATTTTCTTGTTTTTTTTAACCACGAGATATCCTGGGTACCACAGACTAATCCTAATTCGAGTTGAGTAGGACCACAAGGACGACAAAACTCTCCCAACTAAATTTTAACGCAACTGTATACTCAGACTCGAACTCGAGATAGCTGGTTTCAATTTTCTTGTAGTGCAAGGAAGAATTAATGGTTAGCAGTCATTTTCGGGCAAATAGACATGTGGAAGTGCACGTGTCGGATACAGAAAGTGGGCAAAGAAAAAAAAATCGGAAATAATATTGACTATTGTCACGTGCAACACACGTGGATTCACTCAACGTTGACTACTGAGTGGACATTCTTGCATGCCTGGATCGCCCCACTTGCTCGACGGTTTGAGTTTTCCTGTCTTTTTCCGGCCATAAAACCCACTTATCTAATCAATAACAACTTGTTCCTAATTTGATTGATTGACTGATTTTTGATATTTTCTTCTTCATTTTTTTCTCACAAGAAATATAATGCTTTAAATATAATTCCATGATTTTTATGTTCCCTTTGTTACAAGGGAATTCATCATTATCGACTAACTTTCCTCACAAAACATTTTTGGATCGAAAATTTTAATAAATTCGACGAATTTATTTAGAAAATTTCACCTGTCGCCCCATTTAATTTGTAACTCTAAATCTGTTAGGTAGACTTATATTAATATAAATTGTTGTTGTTGGAGTTCAGCAACAGTTAAATAGAAAGTGGGAATTCGAACGATCAACTTGAAACCTGCGAACACAAAAAAGGTGGGGTCGGGTTATTCCCCAGAGAATCTTGAACGCTAAAGTTACCATAGTGATTTTGACAGAACTTTGGTATAGTTGAGTAAATAAAACTCACCATAATATAAAGTAGACAACTCTATATATAGTATTTCGAATAGAAGAATATCCAAAGAGAATATTCTTATATCTTAATGATAAATAATTGAAATCCGTTACTTCTTTGACTCATTCCTCATATTCATGAAGAATAATCTTCTGCTTTAATGATCAATAAACAAACTTACTGCTTGTCAAACTTGCTTAAGAAGATAGACTTGCGAACATGATGGACGCCGGCTCATTCTTGTTTACAAAGATGGACTTACGAACATAATGAACTCCTGTCAATTCTTCATCCTAAATCAAACTAATTAAAGGTAAATTGTGTTATTCAGATCTTCTAAATGAATACAGTTATAAAATTAATTTTATATTGTTTGACTGCTAGTCATTCAAAGAAAGTAGTTGTTTATGTTGATCACATATTTGCAAATTGAAGGATTTTTGCCAATGGGATCATGGTTTGAATTAACCCAATAATTAATATAATGTTGATCTGAGGAACCATGTCACACAACAAAATATTTAATTATTCAATAATATAATTGCCCAAAAACAAATTCAGTAGCATACCCTATTGTAATCCTTAAAACAAAAACGTTATGTCCACCTTTTTTTACAGTTTATCAAGGTAAATACTATTTTCTTGTTAATATATCAATGCGTTTGATCATGATCCGTTAAACGTAGTGTTATAAAAATTGGATCGAGTTGGTTGGTCGAGTTGGTCATTAGTCTTGTTTGACTTAACCATTTAGATTGCAAGTGAATCGATATCAAATCGGTAAATTGAGCCGATTTTAAATATTTAAAAAATATAAGTACTAAAAGTTAAATAATTTTGTATATATTTTTTTGCATATTATTTTTAATTTTTTAATTCTATCAGTGTACCACTGATTTGATCAGTGAACCAATCAATCAGTGCTTTTTTCAATTCGATCACCGTTTCAGTTTTGATAACATTATATAAAGGATGTATTAATTTCCTTTTTTCTGAATATAATATAATTTCCAGTTCATGAATTTGGAATGAGGTTGACATAATGAGTACTAGATTTATTGGATTCCAAAGACAAGAATAGTGTCAGCTCAACGTTTCTCCATGATCTTTTAACGATTGCATTTACCACCCTACTTAGTACTAATCAAATTCAACTATTCTCTTAATGATCTTTTAATGATTGCATTAACCACAATACTTAGTACTAATCAAATTCAACTATTCTCTTGATGATCTTTTAATGATTCCATTGCCGGTTTTTGCTTTAATTAAAATAATCAATTTATCCATGCAAGTCCTATTCTTTAATTTGCTTGGATCGTAAGTAAAAGATGCATTCATGTGCCCACTAACTAATCACAATAATGAAGATTAGCAACTTCTTAATACTGAAACTACCAAATCATTAACCAACCATGTGAGATTGGCTGCTAAAGACAACAAATCACACCACTAAACATGGCCATTTAAATGATAAGCCATGTTGTGAGAGTTAGTTTATTGAGTTTTTTAAATTTAATAATTACTCTTATTTTTTTTTGACAGAAATCCGAAATTACTGCATTAAATCATTAACCAAAGCGGCTAGAATACAACTAGGGGCTATAGAGTCCCAACTTTGACGTCCCGGAATCATTCTAAATGCACGGACAAGTGTATGTGCCGGAATGTTTGCAGTCCGTCTAATGAAAACAACTTTTACATGAGATAGAGTTGATAACAAATTGTGACAGTCTTGAACTTGTAACCCAAAATATGAGTCAATGAACACCCCCTTGTTGATGGCATCCACTGCTGTTTGACAATCAGATTGTATAATGACCTTGGTTAGGCCTTGCGATTTGATCCACGACAGTGCTTCATGTATTGCCAGGACTTCAAGTATCGCTGGGTCTTTAAGATGAGAGAAATGTGCTACTCCTGCCCCCAGGAAACATCCACCAGAGTCTCGACGAATCATTGAGCTAGCACCCGCATCAACAAAAACCGATGCATCCACTGTAATGGAAAGCCAACCTTTCATGGGCCTATACCACTCTATAGGAGTCTCAACTGGTGGTTGATGATCAACCATTCATGTATTACTCTTATTAGTTTAACTAATTAGGATATTAACGAATAAACTAGATAAATATGTCTATTAGTGATTTTGATGAAGCAATAATATGCTGCACCTATCTATAAGTGCCAACCATGTGAATTTCTGGGTGGATCACTAAGTATAAGTTGAGTTTTCTACAATGTGAAGATCAATAATGCACTGTTGTGGAGTGTACAATCTATAACTCAAACATTATCCACCATGCTACTTAGTTATATATCAAAATATTAGGTTTTTAAATTTCTGATTCGATAATGATCAAACAATGAATATGAGTAAAATAGGAAAACACAATACTAATTAATGCAAAAGAAAAATTTGGTTTGAAACAAAAAAAATCTCACATAAATCGGGACGGAAGGAGTAATATTTAATAAAAAAATCACTGACACGATATTTATGACTCGTCAACCTGTATTGCCACCGATACAAAATATCCTCCACAGGAAGAAATTATTGGCTTCCCTTATACATGCCACGACTCAAAACAAGACTAGAGTAGGTATGAAACCCTAGTTTTTCTTCACACTGCATAAACATGGTAAAAGTTCGACCAATTATTGAATGAAACTATACCATTTTTGGACTCTCCATGTTATGCCAAGCAGTCAAATTGTGCAGGACAGTCACCATCATGTCACTGATGTTTTCTCTTAATTCATCATCACAAGTAGATACCAGTTTTGCACAAGTGGGAAATATAATTTTAAGTTATGGTTGAAAAGGCACAGACTCTTCATTATCTGATTCTTTCGATGAAACCTGACAACAGATGAAGAACAACGTATGTACGATTCCATTGCAGGCAAGAGTGACTGTCCAAGTCTCTAAATAAAAAGAATTTAAGTTTCGACAAAGTTAAGCGAGTTTTGCAAGTTGTTCATGGCTGGCTGGTCAGGCTTATCCATCAGGAACCATCTTTGTCACTGCACATGAATTTATGGTTAGACGATGCAGCTTGGACCACTTCTTCCCTAAGTAGTCATTGAGTTAAGTTATACTGCGTACTGTCTTGCTTTTGTCGGAATAACTGTTCAAGGCTTCAAAAGTTCATTGCAACATTTTTTTCTTCACCTGGTGTCCCTCTCCTTCGGTGAAGACTAATACGGAATTAGAGAGAGACGCAACTCATATCTCATAAGATTGACTTTGTTAGGATTCAATCCTGAAAACACACCAAACTGAACTCACAGAAAGGCCGAGTTGTCAGTTCAACAACCTCACGAGGGTAAAAGTTCATTGCATATATTTCAGTACAATAGTTGACAATGAAGCCTAATGGTGTTAGGTTTAATGTTTCATTGTAAATGGTATAAAATTTGTCAGACAAATAGTCTCTTTTCAAATTTTTTTAAATTTTTTTCTTTTTTAGTAAAAAATTAAATGTGGCCGTGAATTTTTTTTAATATATATTATCGGCCTCATGATAATGGAGAGACTCCTACACTATCCTTTGATAGATTAAAATTTGTTTTCTACTGGATCATGATCTATTAATACCAAAAATGTCTTTGGATTTTAATGTTTTAAGTTTTGATATAGAATTTATCAAATTATGAACATAACGGAAAATAAAATTTTTCTATCTTACGATATTAAAATCATACTATCATTTGTTCTTTTGGTATCATAATTTAACTTGAGATATGAAATAAATCACTCATATTTTGAGGTAATTATTTTCTTAACGTTTTAGTGATACTAAAATAATCAAACTAATGATATCAACGATTATCTAATTTGAGTATGATCATATACTATATAGTTTCACTTATTAAATGACACGCTATATTTTCTCTCTCTTCAACAATGAGAATCTATTTTTTTTCCTCATATTCCTCTACATTAATTATAATATATATAATCGTATTTATATTTGTATCACTCAGTTATTAGTACATTAATTATATGTCAAAATTTATTAGAATATTTATGACTTGCAGAATTATTTAATATTCACATTAGGAAACTCGATCAAAGAATATTTCTTTGATGTATACATGTTCTGCTCTATGATTAATAAAATAAAATAATCTCATAGAAAAAGATAGATTACTACTATTAGTTTGTTGTCATCCTCATGACGAAAAATTAAATAGGGATATTTAAAATAATTTTCTTATATGCTTCAAATATTTTATTACCAATTTTTTAATTCAAACATAACTATCAATTTTGATTAATTATCTATAGAAATAAAATAAATTATTTTATCTTTATTATAAAAATAATATAATACATTGATTTAAAACTCACACTAACAATTAATCCATTCATCATTTCTTTAGAACCAAATAGTTGATTTCGATTTAAAACTAATTTGAAGTTGCAGTTATAGTTAGTTAGGACACATAAGCAAACATTAAAAAGGATTAAATTAATTAGATTGAATGATTAATTAAAATTTTCTAATTAATGTTCTACACACGGAGATAGATGAAAAGAAGATATGCACTCCATAAGTTGGATGACATTATTCTTCTTTATATTTATTCTTCCTACATAATTGTAGTGGAACTAATAAAAAAATATTGGATTATTTCAAGATTAATTATTAATGGCATGGTTTTCAACAAAAAGATCATCTCTGTCCACCCTTTTCAATACTTTTATTACGTCCATCGAGTCTTGTTCGTCGTGTCGTTATCGTGCCGTAATATTTTATATTAAATATCATTCTTTGTAACATAAACATTACGATAATTAATACGAGTGATTAACAACTTTATTAAATTGATCTAAACTAGCGGTTGTTTTGGAGTCACATTCCATCGCATTAAGGAGAATAATTATTTGTTATTGCCAATTAAATAATTACAAATAATGAATTAATAAAACATAAAAGGAGAAGACGTATGTAAGTTGATGATAGGAGATTAGAAGCCTTTCTTATCATTAAGAAAAGATTAAAAAATGGGGAAAGGAAGGAGAAAGCTGATTTGTGTATGGAAAATAAAATAAAATGTCAATGGAAGAGATTTGCTTTCAAGAAATGACAATTGGAACAGATATGGGTTGCTGTTTATAATTAGGACACCTAACAATCAATTGACTCCCAATAGAGGTCTGAGATATTTCCAAAACGAGCGAGGCACTACTTTATTAAATTAATTCTTACATATGATACAAATTTATTTAAGGATTTTTACTAAAAAAAATCACAAGTTGAAACCAAAGTTTCGTTTCTTTATAAGAATTTATTTTTTTTAAATATTTATCTCATTTTTTAATATTTTTTTGGTACAAAATTTTTGAAAAATAGTCGGACTAGCCCACGAATCGAAGGTAAGGAGTCTCAAAGAGACCTGACGAACCAGCAGGTCAAAGTCTGTATGTCTCTCCTGGCACTGTTACAGAACGAATGATTGAACCTCACACTTTCAGTGTGTTGGGATTTTTTAAAATATTTTATACAAACAGTAAATAAATTAAATTAAAAAAATAAGTTAAAAAGTAGAGAGAATAATACTTACTCTAAATTTATTTTTTAAAAAATATTTTCTTATATAAAACTTATTATTGCCTATTTTTACCCATTAAATCCAACAAGTTAAAAAAATTAATTTCTATAAAAAAAATTGAATTATTTTTTTATTAAGTATTAGACACTAGAAAACATGATTTTAAAAAAAATAAAAATTAACTTTTACGAAAGAATATTTTAAAAAAAAAATTCTGTCAAACAAACACTGTCCTATGTTTTTTTTAAATCTATCTTCCAATTGAGACAAGTAGAATGGAGGTTGGACAATTATCTGCAAAAATCATACAACAAAACAAAAACAAGAAGAGAAAACTATGGCTTTTTCTATTCAAAAGATGGATATTATAACCTTTGAGAAACTTTATATCTACAAGTTTGGATTGTATTTGAACATTAGAACTAGAAGAATGAGATATGTATGATGTGAGTCATTTTCATATTTCTTTTTCCGGTGGTCCTCTCGACAACGTCGTCGATGGGTCTGCCCTAGCTTGGACCGCTGCCTTGTACCAATGAAATTTGTCTCTAAATGCCCCCAAAAATGCACCACCATTCTATTCGTCCCATTACAGTTATTTGGGGCGTTTAAAAAATGATTAGTCGAGCGAACTGACCGTTAATCAATCGAAATTTACTGGCTGGTATGAGTTGACAGTCTCTTCGGACATTATTTCCTCATAAGTTCTCACCACAAAAGGATCTCCGATGACTGTATCATTGCCAAAAATTAAAACGGTTCATTTGATTCGATTAAAAAAATCGATCAGTCCGGTTAACAATTAATTCTATCAGTTAACTAAAATCAACCGAATTAGTCATTTAGATAATCCTAACTGTCATTAATGTTACCAATTTTTTTTAATTCTCACCTGAAGGTGACAAATAGTTGATTTTGAAATCGTTCTCTCGCATAAATTGCTTGCTGGGGGACCTCATCAGTGATCTACACATGCATACATTGTCATATATATATATATATGTGATATACTGACATTTAATGCTATAGAAGATCGAATTGTTGTAGTCATGGTGGATGTTATCATCAATGTTGGTATTAATGGAATATGAAATGAATGAGACTGCTATTTATTACTAAACCAATGAGGTATGCATTGACGACAAACAGCATAATCCAACCCTAAATTAATGTCACAAATGTTTCTTATGTTAGAAACTATAGAAGAATTATATTAATTGCATGTGTTGTTCTTTTATTAATACTAAATATGATATGATCCTTCGTTTCTATGAGTTAGAGACTCAAATCTAACTATTAACAAAGGGGATAGATTTTAGCAACAAACTTTTGGTCGATAATGCTTTTAGCGACTAGATTTTAGTATTGGTTGCTAATTATGCAGAACTTTGTAGCGTGCATTTTTTTAACACCGCTTTTTTGTTGTTTTTTCTATACTATTTTTTAACTTGATTATTTTCGCACTCTTTAAAAAATTTTATGGATTCATCAATGGAAAAAATGATGTAGATGTAAACATAAATAGTTGATGGGGAAGGAGGCACTTAAGGTAAGAAGGAATAGTCCAATTTGGTGTTGGTATCATGTGAGAGTGTATGTGTGGGTGTGTTGAAGGCAGTGTATGAGATCGACAGTGTGGGGCTCCGACGTGACCAACATTTCGTGGTTGAAAAGGAACTGCTACGCTCCCACACTGGGTTGTGTGATTCTGCTCGATGCCTTCCCTTCTCTCTCTCTCTCTCCCAATTTATTAGGAAACACAACTATACATATACAGAATAGTTTTGTTGCAGCTGATCACACTATTCGAAGTAGTTATCATGAACAATTTAGAGAAGAAGAGAGTTTGTGTCGCTAAGCACAACAGAGATATATTGTGCTTGGTTGCTACCATATACTCCTTTTATTTGTTGAAAAAAAAAAGAGTTGATAAATCGAGCAGATATCATATGTGGAATAGTTTTATTTGGCTATATAATTGCCAAATAATTGGTTTGCATGGCCATCCCACCAACCTATAAGAGCTCCCGCAGAGGGTCTATATCTGCTGTGGAGAACCAAGATGAGAGTAGAAATTATTGATTAACAGTCCTATTTTTAAAAAAATTTCTGGAGGACTGACTTTTTTAGATGCTACGAAAATTAAATTTCGGGTATAAATAGATCCATTAATTGTTTCTCCTTTAACCATTCTCTCAACTTCTAAGATATTACATTTTTTTAGAGGGCGTTGACGGGTTGCTTGCCGACGAGGGAGAATCTCTCTCGACATAAGTGTTTCACTCCTTCCGTTGAGTGCCTAGTGTGTGGAGGGAGGCAGGAGTCATAATTTAATTATGTCTTGGTAGGGTGCAGTTTGGCCAGTTGCGTGTGGCGTGCGACCGGTCTGGGAAGTTGGGTCTCTGATGTTAGAAGTTTGATTGGGTGGGCGAGGGCTGGACTAAGCGGTGTATAAAGACAGATGGGTGTGTGTTGTTGCGGTTTGCTGGCAATATGGCACCATCGGAATGATGTGGTGGGGAGGAACAAGTTCTCGACAATTAGAACAATTTTCTTTAAGGGAATTCAAGCGTTAAGGTCCTGGCAGAAGGCTAGAGAGGAGGAGATCGATGCCGACAGTTGTAGTGCGTGAATTGGGATTCGGATGCGCTGGACTAAGCCATACTTGGGCATTTTAAAAATAAACGTGGATGTTGCAAGTGTTGGAATTTGGGCACGGCGAATATGGTTCGAAGGTCTGGTCTTGACAACTTTGTGGGAAAGATGGTTCATAGGTATAGGGCTTGCCTTGACCATACCATTTTGGAAGTCATGAGCATTAGGGAAGCTTTAAGTTGAATGAAGGAAAGAAATGTCAGTGATTGATGTTGTGGTAGAGTCGGATTGCGCTTTGACAGTTTCGACAATTAACGATGGACTCACATATAATTTAGTCTTTGGCCTGGTTATTACTGATTGTATTTCAATTATTTATACTCTTTGTAATGCAAGAGTTATACTGATTAGAAGATTTGTGAATTCTCCAAATTAAACGTCTATTTATGATCCAACCAATTCCGAAGAAATGGCCAAAGAAGAAGAAAAAAAAGTGATTGTTCGAATACGAGATATAATTTGAAGAGTGCTGGGAGGCCATTTGGAAAGACCCTTTAGTTGGTAACTGTCAAAACGAGGTTTTTTTTTTTAGTCCGACGTTTCTGACGAAACCGCCTGGTATCTGAGAGCCACATTGGACCCCGACTAATCCAGACTGCTCTGGGAGGCTTGAGAGCTACCTAAGGGGAGTGCTCCCACGCCAGGAATCGAACCTGGGCGGACCCAAGGCGAGACCTCTAACATGGGGTCGGTTGCCACTCAACCACTACCATTTGGGTTAAAAGGAGGTTATTTTTAGGAAGCACAGTTGTAATGTTGTAGTATGTTGTCAAAAACCCACTTGCAAAATGACTTCAATTATTCTTGTTGAAGCACAAGTTCAAGTTATAGTAAAATCAGATTGCTATTACTAATAATACTGGTTAGTTCGATTCAATTTTTACATACTAGTTATGCGGACAAGGAGCGCTATTGTTGTCACTTGTAGCACAAAAACTCTTGCCAAAAAAAAACGAAAACTTCAACTCCGACCAATTGGATCACCTTCAGTGCCATAATAATCACCTTCCAATCTTACCCACCAATTGGATTACATTTCATTCCGACAAGAATCAAGCCAATTACATTACATTTTATTACAATTACCATAAATGAATTATTTTGATATGGTCAATGTGTTAGTAATCCTTCCCCAAGTGCCCTTCACAAATACACCACGTGGGCTACCTTCCATTACATGTCTATTAGGACCATACCCCACACTCTAAACCTCTTTCTTACACTCTATTTATACCCATTTCTGCTCTCCCTTTCTTTCCCCAAATAAGTCTCTCCACACTTCTCTCTCTCTCTCCCTCCTCTCTTCCCAATCTTTCTTCTTCTTCTTCTCCATCACCAAATTGGAGCTACGCCATGCTTGCCTCTACTACTACTACTCAAAATTCTCATTCTTGGTCCATAAATCACCAAAACCAACAAATTTTCAGCACAAATTACGGCTCCAAGTCTAGTAAAAACTACATTAACTGTGCTTTACACACTCCATCGGTCCTTCATTTTCCGAAAACTCTGGTTCTGCCCAAAGATGATCAACCCGTTGCAATCAAACCAAAACCCGAACTCAAACCCAACCAGCCAACTCAATGGAACCTTTTCCAAAGAGCTGCAGCAGCAGCTTTAGACTTGGCGGAGAGCGCGTTGCTCTCACGCGAGCTCCAGCAGCCACTTCCTAAAGCCGCCGACCCGCGTGTCCAAATCTCCGGAAATTTCGCACCCGTCCCGGAACACCCTGTGGAACATGAACTCCCAATACTAGGTAACATCCCTGAATGTATTAACGGAGTTTATGTCCGGAACGGTGCGAACCCGCTATTTGAGCCCGTTGGTGGGCACCATTTGTTTGACGGAGACGGTATGGTTCACGCCGTTAGCGTTGAAAACGGAAAGGCTAGCTACGCGTGTCGTTTCACTGAGACCGAAAGGCTTAAGCAAGAGCTTGCGCTGGGTCGTCCCGTTTTCCCGAAAGCAATTGGTGAATTACATGGACACTCTGGCATAGCGAGGTTGGTATTATTCTTTGCGCGATGCGTATGCGGCTTACTCGATCACACTCAAGGGAGTGGAGTAGCAAACGCCGGCCTTGTTTACTTCAACGGCAGGCTTTTAGCTATGTCCGAAGATGACTTGCCTTACCAAGTTCGTGTCAGTTCTAAAGGTGATTTGGAAACTGTGGGAAGATACGAATTTAACGGACAGTTGAAACATACTATGATCGCACATCCCAAAATTGACCCAGTGTCCAAGGAGCTTTTTGCTTTGAGCTACGACGTCGTTTCCAATCCCTATTTGAAGTACTTCAAAGTGTCTCCAAGCGGCAACAAGTCTCCTGATGTTGATATCAATCTCTCGGTTCCTACCATGATGCATGATTTTGCAATCACGGAGAATTATGTGGTGATCCCGGACCAGCAAGTTGTGTTCAAGCTCCAGGAAATGATTCACGGTGGGTCCCCGGTCATTTATGACAAAAATAAAATGTCCAGGTTTGGGATTATGTCTAAAAACGCTTCTGATGCTGATGATATTATCTGGGTGGAATCACCGGACACCTTTTGTTTCCACCTCTGGAATGCTTGGGAAGAGCCAGAGACCAACGAGGTTGTTGTGATTGGTTCTTGCATGACTCCTCCTGACTCTATCTTTAACGAATGTGACGAGACTCTCAAGAGTGTCTTGTCTGAAATCAGATTGAATTTGAAGACCGGAAAGTCCACGCGCCGACCAATCATTCACGGCTCTAATCAGCTTAATTTGGAAGCTGGGATGGTTAATCGTAATCTTCTTGGTCGAAAGACTGAATTTGCATACTTGGCTATTGCTGAGCCATGGCCTAAAGTTTCAGGCTTTGCCAAAGTTGATCTTTTTACAGGGGAGGTAAAAAAGTACTTTTACGGCGATAAAAGGTACGGCGGGGAACCATTTTTTGTACCACGAAATCCTAATAGTTGTGAAAGTGAGGACGATGGCTATATTCTCACTTTTGTTCATGATGAGAATGCGTGGAAATCAGAGCTTCAGATAGTAAATGCTAAGAATTTAGAGTTGGAGGCGACGGTAAAATTGCCATCAAGAGTGCCGTATGGTTTTCATGGCACGTTTATTGACTCCAAAGACTTGGTGAATCAAGCATAGTAAAAGAGAAAAGTTACCGTGGGAAGGGAGATTTTTAACAGAGGGATTAGTTTAGGTCCCCGGAAAATCTCCTTCGGATAAAATCCCAACAAGCCTTTTGTATTCGCTAGGTATATAAGCTTCAGTTTTTTTTTTTTGAATTTTTCAGAATCCAGTTTGTAGCTTTTGGACAGTAGTAGCTTTGATAGCTCTCGAGCTCAGCTGGTTTCTGCTTCCTTGTATTTTGTCTGGTTTTAATGTTGAGTGTTGCGAGTGAAAGATAGATTTATATGTGCACCAACCTTCCTCTCTTTCAGATTTTCCACACCATTGATCACGCCATAGATTTAGTACCATCGCTATTTCAGTACTCATTCTTTTTTGGTCAATAATGTTTCTCTCTCCAAAAGCTGATCGGATATTTAGTTCACTGAGTTGATTATTTTGACGTTTTAAAACTCTAAAGTTGTAAACATCAAACTAAGGATATACCTATCAAAACATAGTTATATGCTTGATTATGCAAAGCTAAATAATAAATTAAGAGTTAAATTTGTAAGATGGGAAGATTTTAGGGATGTTGCCTTTTATTATATATTTTGAGTATGATCGATAAAAGGAGCAGAAAATCCGAAATAGCCACCAACGGTTGGGTATGAATTAGACCAATGAATGGAAGTCAAAGGCGTCAAAACCCGTTGTCAAAATATGATGGGTCGTTATTTACTCAACAAATAAATAGAGCTCTGTGTCAATAACTGCGTACATGACATGGCTGTGGCCGTCCTTCCTACGTCACCCACTTCTCCGATCCGATGCATATAGCAGCTTCCTTTCTAACCAGACGGATTCAAAATTTTTACAAGAGTTAACTATAATTATAAGTTAAAAATAATATATACAAAAAAAACGTATATAATAAAGAAAATAAATTTATAAGAGTATGTATGTCAACAAGGGATAATTATTTCTCTTGTCCCCATTTATTTCCGTCTCTATGTCTAACTGATATAATTAGCAAATAAAGAGTGTTAAACTCCAGCAATTATTTTGAATGTTTTAAACCGGCGTTACTTATATAAAGTAGCCACCAAGTAGAACCTTGTCTACTGGTTCAACGGTTAAGGTAGTCGAACAACACACTAAGAGTTCGAATTTCATTCCTGCATTCGTATCGTCGCTAAGGTAGGAATACAAGTTCTAACCTGTTAGTTCGGCAGGTCTTTTAGAGACTCTTTGCCCTTGATTCGTGGGTTAAGATTAACGTTTTCCTAAAAATTCATTAAAAAAAAGTAGCCACCAATTGTTAAGAAAAAACAAACACTTTAAAATGTAGTTTTGTGAATAAGAGCACAAGTTTAATTTGATGTAAATAGGAAGTTATGTAGTAACAAAATAGTGAGGTAGGTGGATTCAATAATTGATGTAGATTTGGACATGAATTAATCAACTTGTTTTGACAACATTGCATGGAAAAAAAATTAAAGGTATGAGAGTGAAGAAAATAATAGAGCTAGAAATCAATCATGGAAGCTTGTCGTCCAACCCTCTCTCTATCATATGAAATCTTCTCCACACAACACAAAAAAACAAAAAATAAACAAAGACCATTTAATTTGAACATCCTGCTTATCGAATCAAAACACTGACAACTCTTTTTTCTTTAGCTCATTCTTTTTTCAATAAATTAAAATTGTATTTTGCCGGAGATTCAATATTGGCCATAACTTTGTGAATTGGAGTGTTTTCATGGACAGTGACGGACGTAGCAGCAACGATTAGAGAAAGATGGTTGCAAAAAACTCCCACTTAACTTTTTCCTATCCTTCTGAAATCTATTGCTGAGCCTTCACTTTCAGGGAAAGATTATTTTGTACATATGTAGAGAATTTCCATGTTCATGCTGCATTAATATAAACCTTTTATTAAATTTTACACTTAAATTTCTAAGAAAAAACACGAACAGGGCTGGGACGGACCCAAAAAAATATTATAATGGGGTATCGAGTTTGATGAACTAATGACTATAATTTATAACCGACCGATTTGACGATACCCAATAGTAGCATAGCTCATAATCAAATAGTATATAGTTGTTTGATTGAAATCATAGTATATACTATCCAGTCTTCAATTCATATGGTCAGTATAGAAACGACATATGTTTCACACTATATGCGTCGTTACCTTTCTTTAGATCTTCCTTAATGTGTATATATATATATGAGTTATCCCACATCCACCAAAATATGTTATAAGAATTTTTTAAGACTCTGTTTGTTTGGAGTAATTCGTTTTTTTAGAAAACTATTTTCCTGATTTTCTAACGTCCGGTGCCAATGGAAAAAAGTTAACAAAATAATAATTTAAAAATCGACAGGAAAATAATAATCATTCTTAACATATTTTTAAAGAGAATATTTTCTTATCTATAATATATAACTATATTTTTATTTATATTTTGAAGTATTCAAGTATAGAATACTAGAAAATATGATTATTGAAAATACGATTCTAAAACATGAAAAATATTTTCCGTAGAAAATCATTTT